>JAQGAF010001328.1:0-32302 GCA_034687865.1 Kryphioiulus occultus | reverse complement strand
GGGGGATGAAACGTGATGAAACGGGGGGGGGGGTGACGACGGTGGCGCCCTCTGCGCAGCATGGCGTGGGGGAGATGGGGGTGCTCGTCTCCCCCAAGATGCTTCTCGTTTCTTCTCACAGATGTCTCCCCGGGGAGGCCATTAGCCTCCGCCCTTTTCTATTGTGTCTATCGTTTTATTTCTTCTTCAAAATGGCTCCCCCAGCGACGCCTGGATCGGGGCGGGGCCGCGTGGGGGCGCAGCTGCGGCGTTTGCTGTAGTTTTGCTACGCCGCGCACGACTGGCTTTTTATGACTTTTGCGAGATTATATCTACTTGTATCTGCCACAGCTCATCCCAGGCAAAATGGCCGACGATGAAAAAAGAATCCAACTCAGCTGTTTTAGGCTTTTAGCTCGATTTGCTAATGACGTTCTGGATATCGACTTAAGATGTCAGTGTGGCACTGGCTCTGAGCTTTTATTGACTCCCAAGGCGTGGAACATGGAAATGCAGCAAGGACGTCTAGATGGCGTGGATCAATGCTTAAAAAAAAGATGCAAATCCCTTTTTCTACATGTATACATGTAAGCCCCTTTTTACGCAGTTCGTTATAAATTATAGCTAAAATCTGAGAAAGGATGCAGTAAGTGTATATTTTACATGTAATCCTCGTCAACTCGTGGGAACCGTTTGTTAGAAATAGTTTCCTCAGAAATGGTGCCACATTTTTAGGAATGAAACATTGGCTGAAAAGACCTCGTATATGTTTCCTCAAACATGTTTCCATGCTAAGCGCTGTCCACACCAGACAAATGTTTTCTGGAAACATGGTTCCTCAGATTTCCTCAGTTTTTTCCATGTTTCTAATCCGGAAACATATTTCAGGAAAAAGGCATCAAGTTTTCTCAAACATGTTTTCTTGATAGAAATGTGGAAACATTATGAGGAAATCTGGTGCCAGAAACCATGTTTGCATGTAACGTTTCCTAGGTGTCACTTAGGTGTGGACAAGGCTTCACAGAAACTTACTCGAAAAATGGTGAAATCATTACTCCAAACTCTAGTCATTCACGAAACGAATCGATGACCCGTTTTAAGGGCGTTCAAGTATTAAGTAATCTTGGGGGCAGGGTTCCCACTTCCTTGAAAGTAAGGGAAAATCAGGGAAATGAAAATGTCAGGGAATTCAGGGAAAGTCTGGTAAATAGTTTGTAAAAGGCAATTAATTAATCATCATCTAATAAAAATTTTGGGATAAATTCATAGTCTTTTTACGTTAAAAAAATTCATGTAAAATGTCAAGGAAATGACGAAAAAGTTGTCAGGGAAATGTACTTGAGAATTAGAGAGGGAACCATACAGTGTACTTAAATTGAGTTCGAATACAAAAATTTTACCACCGATGGGAACTACGCAGCATTACGTGTACATATAGAAGTTTACAGTAAATTCACATCGAATTCATGACTCAATTCGCCATCCTTAGTGCAAATTTTAAAACGAAAATAATTAACTATTTCAGTGGTGTTTTTAAAATCAAGCGTGTTTTTGGAATTTGTTCCATTGCAAGATGTTCAAAGCAATTTCTTTTCAAATAGACATTATTGGCGTAAATTTACAAAATAACCTGCCTTCAATTAAGCTTATAGGAAATAGCGTTCTATTTATTCCATCGTTTATCAGGGGAGCACGTTGTACCTTTCAAGTGGTTAAAATGGTGAAGTACCCCTCGAAAACCGAGTGTAATTTTGAACGATTTTAAATCTGGATCTGAATGCTACATGTCATTTCGGAGACCCCAGGTGCCATTAGCGCAATTTGGAGTGTTTTTCCTTTTTTCCCATTGCCATGTAGCAGCTGCCTCGAGGGGGCGCTCTGGTCTCCCGAGGCCCCAGCTCTAGTTGCCCCTTCGCATTTTGGCAAACGTCAAAGGCAAACAAGAGCAAGAGCGTTGGGTTGCAACTGGTCTGAAATAACATTAGCGGATGAATTCCCCGTTGGCTCGAATGGGACTGTTTGGCAAATAATTCCTCCTCTCTTTTATTTTGTGTAATCTCCGTATTAGGATTCTCGCTGCACTCCCAGCTTGATCATAATTGCCTCGACTGCTTCAATTGTTTGTTTTCCCCCATCAGCTCCTGAGGAACGTGTGTACAGTCGACGATGAAAGCTAGTCCAAAAGACTTTATTAAACACACATGGGCAGATTACTCTGGCCCTAACTGCCTTTGTTGCAATCCGTCTGCGGGGCACCATTGTGAGCTCCATCAATGGAAACCATGCAGGGGTCTTAAAACTTAATTCTGGATTTGGCCCGGGACGACCATAAAATGGCGCACAAATTTAAGGCAAACTCGATTAATGGAGTTTTGCGCCTTCTCCAGGCCATTTGGGAATGCCACGTTCAATGACTTCCCATGTCTTGGCGCAGTCCTGTAATTGCGCTTGATTCGATTTGTTACATGCACTAGGTGGAACCTAATTGACCCGCACTTTGAATATTACGATGTTTTGCTGAGTTTTTTACTGACTAGTGTCTAGACGCCAGTAATTTGCACGTTGGGAGGAAGCGGCTATTCTCAAAACTTTCATCTTTTATTAGGAATTCGAATGAGGTTAATGGATTTATGAATTTAAATAAAATCATTTCAATTTAACCGCGGTGTTAACGAAAAGCCTAAAGAGATAACACGTTAATTTGGCCTTTTAAATCTTGAGCACGTGGTTAATTTTAAGTTTTCATCATGGGGACAGGGCATATGATGGCTTTGAAGCACCCAAATAACGGCCCATTATATCATAATGCAGTCTCCTGATATTTTGTGTAGTCCTCAAGATTGAAATTGAAGCAACCTTCTTTACTTATTGTCATATTTTTATTTTTTTCTTGCCCTTTATTGTATGGTTATGTATCTTGGGGAAATGTGCCCCACGTCACATGACATTCTGATGCTGACTTTGGGGTAATAGATTGAATTGAAATTGTCAATTTTGAACAAAAATAATGAAAATTCTTGCTGTTTTCTGATGGATTTTTTGTTCAATTTTACTTCAATTCAAATTTAGTACCCCAAAGTCAGCATCATGGATGCCACGTGGTGGGGGTTCAATCCTTGGTTGCAAAAAAGGCCAAAAATGCAATAAATATGCTGGCAAAATGAATGCAACAATGAGAGCAATACTACTGGAAACGGAAGTAAGCTTATAGGATGGCAAAATGAATACAAACAATGACAGCTAATGTATCTCTTGTTGATTCATTACAATAATAACCCTGACATTTCCAGGTTTTTTTGAAGTTACCCTTGCTTTATCAAAATTATTTATTTAAAAATGTAAATTTACCAATCACTCACAATTTAATTTATTACTTCAAAAGTAATAAATCTTAAATGCTCTTTTCATAACTGCGGCTAGATAAGCCCTCTTTTAAGCATCATCATAAACAATTTGAATTCATTATTCGAGGTTATGCCAATTTAAGACTGGCATTATATCTGATACATACTTTTTTATTTATTTTTTCTTCTATTCAAAGTTTTGAAATTCAGAAACATTCCGTTAATCGCAGTTTCCGCATTCTAATTTTCGAATAAAGCAACACGTGCACGTGACTTCCGGTTAGCGTCACGTGCTTGACTTCGTTCTCTGGCAGCCATTTTTTTTACTCCTTTCTCAATGAAATTGAACTCTCTTCTTAGAAAATGATCAGAAGGCGTCGGAGTACGACTGTCTCGTTTCCTCTCGAATTTTTCTCGCGCAAAATCATTTCTGTTTCATTTTTTCCCATCATGCCGTCGTTTTCCGCTATATCGTTTTGATGGGGGATTGTGTCGGTTTAGCATCCGTGCTGCACGAAGGGCGTAATGAGGATAATTTGCGCGTTAGGGTTCGTAGCAAAAAGAGAGCTACATATGTATCGGCGCTGCTTCGCTGTATGGTGGCCAAGTGGAGAAATATTTGAATAGAGCGAGAAGGATAAATGGGGCAGTCCACGATCGATAGAACGTATTAAAGCACGCTGTAGAACTCCTCTTACCCCCTTGGACCCCCATCCACCTCCTGTTTCCAACTTAACAAGTAGTAGAACAACAAGGGCGGTCGAGCAAATGAAATTTATAGATTGCGCAATCTTAACGTGTCCAGCGGCATTCATGACTGAAATTCCTAAGTAACCCGGCCGTTGATAATCTAATTAAGAGTGTAATGAAAAGGCATTTAATCCTTTTCATTGAGTGGAATCAAAATCTTGCGGTGTGGCGGCGTGCAGCGAATGAGGTTTGGGGATTCGCTCACGATGAACTGCTCCTGACGGCGATAATGCGTTCAAATTGACTCTGGAGTGACCGAAGGATTTACATTTAACGACTTAGGAAAACCCGATGAAATTCTCTGCCCTTAATCCCCAGCTACGTCTTGCAATTTGAACGCTGGCCGTTTGGCCCGCTTTTAACCGAGGCCTATTTAAGCCCCATTAGCTCCGTGGGTGTTGAAATACGGCGGAAATACAGAGTACATTATATGGAACGTCTTCTACTGTATGCCCGATTATACAGTGAGTAAAGAACGATTTCCAGTTTCCATCTGCTGATTGTTTTGGTTTCAAAAATATCATGAATACGGCTTTCTGGTGGTTTAGGATTGTGAATTTATTCGCTGTTTTGTTTGTAATACATGCAGTTTTTAAACTGGAAATGTTAGGGTGTATTGCAGTATTGTCGACAAGTTTATTCTTGTCCCCTGCTTCCCAAAATTGGGTAAAAGTGGTTCTTCGGGTGACGTCATACCTTGAAATGCACCTTGGAATTTTACCACGAAAGTGCAGAATTATAAGAAAATTGATCAATTTTTCTTATAATACCATGCATATTTTACCTGAATTGGGTGAAATTGAGTTTTTCGTAAGCAGTTGTGAGTAAAAACGAGTTTCTGAAGCAGTTTTGGGAAACAAGGAGTTCCTAATAAGCGGTTTTGGATAACGAGGGGTTTCAGATTGACGATTTTTAGGCAATTGAAGAAAAAGTTTGGGAAGGACCCCTTGAAAGAATAAAATGCGAATTGAACATTGCAACATTGCTACATGTACATTGAATGTTTAGAATAAGAAACATCGTGGTCACAATAGGTCAAGCAAATACGTTCATCAATCATGAAATCATTGCGAATCTGTTTTTAGTATATACATTACGTCATGTCCGCATTTACAAAAGTGTCTAATGCACATAGAACACTTGCACACACCCTTGAATGTTAATTACAATTCATTTCTAACATTTGCATACAGGCTTAGCTATTGAATGTCTTAAGATAGGATTAGAATTTCCACATGCACATGACCTGTAGTTCCAAATTTACTGGACGAAGTTTCAGTGGTATCCAAGGTTGTTTGTCATTGGCTGCTTTGGATCATCCAAATCCAGAAGACCATGTACATGTATGTAGTGCATACAAACCCAGACTGTAGCGAATGCTTATTTTTCATTGGTTCCAGAGCGAGGTTGTCCCTTCATATTTTCTCAGTTTCAAGAAACAACAATGTTCTCGCTGATTTCATATTTAAGCAGATTTCACTTTTTGCAATTTGCTGCACCATGGCGTCTCTAAGGAAGCGTAACCATGCATCTGACATGATAAATGCAAATTAGAATGCAATGTGCGTGACGTTTGCTCGCTAAATTCATAATTTTTCGCCGAGATAACAAAAAAATCCAGTCGATGCGATATTGTATACGTGTATACTGAAAGCTTTTTTTCACTCTTGGTGCGTTTGTCACGCATGCCTGCGTCTTATTTTTTATTCTCGAGGAATAAGAATAAAAGTATAAATACGAGTTGAGGGAAAAAAAAAGTGCAAAACGAATTTGTGTACGGCAGACTATGGCATTGTTGGGGCTGAGCCTCTGTCGAGCCAGCAGTGCTGTTGACATAAATAATCAGCGAGAATGCAAATAAATGTGTTTGCATGCTAATGCTCCTCGTTGCAGTCGAGGGTTAGTCATGTGTGTGCATGTTTTCAACCTGCCAAGGACACCCATTAGGCCATTTAATTTATCACGACATTAATTACAGCGCCAATAATGAAACAAGCTCTGCCTGAAATACACGCCTGATTTGCCCCTTTATACACTGGAGAGGCGTGGCTTGGAGACTTTGTAACATCGTGCTTTTCGTTAAATTACACATTTTGTTATCATGCATGTTCTGCTAACGTTTAGAATGTGTTCCTGGAACGTTAAAAAACATTAGTTTCAAGCATCAAAATTTTTAAAAATGTCTGGAAAAACACCCTGTAAACCAAATACACGAAATAAAAAATTTTTTAGTTCTACGCTTTTTCCAAAAACCGTGCCTTGTTACTAAGTTTTCATTGTTGTAATGAGGGTAAGCCTGTTTATGCAGTCCTGTCTTCATTAGAATTTTTTAAAACTGTTGGTTGCAAGTACCACATTTTGGAAAAGGTGTAGAAGAATGCCACGTGAACCAAACATGGTTGAAATAAAAAAGTTTGGTTCTACACTTTTCCAAAATGGGCACCTTGCAGCTAAGTTTTTTATTTATAGCGTTATGAGAGTTTATTCACTCCTGTATTCGTTAGAACAAACAAAGTTTCAATTCGTTTTGGAAAATGTATGAAAAAGCGCTCTATGAATCAAATACATGAAATCAAACACTATTCCATACATTTTTCCAAAATGTGTTCCTTGCAACTTAGTTTCCTTAGTTTTGCAGTAAGCGTAGCCTTCATAATCGCCCTGTATTTCAACTCCGCTTGTCCAGTATACAAGAATTGAACTGCTCTTAGCTGTAGGAATTTTTCCTATATTTTTTGTGTTTAACAAAATGTAACAATGGGATCTGTGATTCGGCTGCCCCTAACCGCAGGCAATCACTACCAACATGCCAGCCGTTAGAAGAAAACCGCTTTCTGGTGATTTCTGTGCTGGATCAATGACTATACCGAAGTGCATCAGCATGATTTAAATTTCGATCTTCGACTTTCTTCAGAGACTACGCTTAACGGGGCATGGCGACGCATGAATTATAAATTTCGCCCGGAAACCTTAATACATGCAAAACATGTTCTGTCTGGCATTGATTTTTTGTTTTTCTGGCTGTCTTATGCCCTTGTTTTTACCTTCATTTTGAACATCCGCCTTCCGCGATTTTCTTCGATTTTATTTATAGTAAACATCCTCAGCTTCATCATCTCGCTTACAGCGGCCTTTTCCGTTGATTATCTTTTTTTTTCATGCAGGGTTCAGTATAATCTCCAATTTTTTGCTAATCACGTTCTGTAGTGTTTTGTAACGCGTATGATATGCGGCCATCTCATACCCCCATGTAGGCATCCAGTTTCCCCTCATGCTGTAACCATAGTGATAACGCCGTAATTTAAATCATGGGTTCGTACTTTGTCTGCATATTATCGATGCTTAAAATGTTTGTCATGAATTTTGAATGAATCTCTTTGCGCTTTAAACACCCATATTGAATATTCGTCGGGATTAATAGCACCTTTGATAATGAAATACGGCTGCCATTCCCATCAGCAGCATCAAAGCCGCCAGTCAATAGTCTCGCAATTTAGATCCCTGCATGCGCAAATCAAATAATATGAAAACAAGCGTTTCTTCCTCCTGGGGATGCCAACAACGCATACGCTCATTAGATTATTGCGTCCTGGGATTTCATGCCTCGACACATTTCAATTTATTTTGGGTGAGGCAGGGGATGACCATAAAGCGGCTTTTCGGCTTTTTTTTCTTCAAATAAACAAATAGTCACGTGCTCATGCGCGAGGTGGCCCACGTGGCAACCATGGCAACCGTGGATCGTGAGATTCCACAAGTCATTCTACGTTGCAAAAAAAAAATCAATTACGGTTTATCGAGATAACATAAAATGCCAGTTGCCTATCAACTTTACATGCAGTTATTTCTCTATTAAAATGAATTAAAAAAACGAAGAATTGAAATTGAATTGTCGCAAAAATTTGTATTTATTAGTTGTTGTTTTTTCAAATACGCTTTCGTTTTCACGATTGCAAATTTTGCACCTTGCAAAGTGTACTGCTGCAATTGAGTTTTGAACGCCAAAAATTCCAGTCATTTTGAGTTGAAATCTGATGCTGTTGGGTTGAACTGCTTTTGGCTTCATGGTGGGTGTACAAATTAGGCCTTCGTGGGTGGGCCCCTGCCAGGGACGGTGAGGGGGGTCTTTCTAGCATTGTTTAGTCTAATTATGTGGCTCATCAATGGGGAATGCGCAGCTAGAGCTAAATTGGCAAAAGATGCAGTGGCAGTGTATGGTTTTGTATGGCAACGTTGAGTTGGGAAAAAAAATCAGTGATAAGAATCAGCAACTGGAAACACGAGCTGAAAATATTTCAGCAGATGTACAGTGAAACATCGATCATCCGGCACTCGTTTAACCGTCAGTATTTCGTCATGTATTTCGAGAAACAGGAGAACCAAGCAATTTTTTGAAAGGTAAAAATGTAGTTTCACATCCAGAAGTGAAATTTTATGACGTGCACGTGTACAGTTCAGTTAATTACCACAACTGTCTAAGTAAAAAGTTCTAGAACACAAACAAACAGACTTTAAAAAAATAAATAAAATACAGATATGTACATGTATATATTCCATTATCCGTCTATTCGAATATCCGTCACACCCTTGGTCCCGACCCCTGGTGGTAATCGAAGTTTCACTGTATTTGTACTGAAGATTTGGCTGGTTTAAGTACATGTAGTTGTCACGCAAAGAACTAAGCATTTTTGATGGCACGTAAGCTGTTTAAATAAATTGATTTTTGAATGTTTTAATCCTGGTAATGATTTAAAAATCCCTACCTTTTCAAAATTCTACTCCCAACTAACTATACTGTATATCACTTCGATGAATAAACTTGTGGCTGGTAATGCCATTTCAGTGTAACGGCCAACCCTTATTGGCTGCAACAAAAACGTAGTTCAAACAAGATCCTTGCGACAAAGCAGGCAAGATAAACAGCGTTAAGTGTGAAAAGGATTCCTTTACAGATTTTCAATCTTTTTTTTTTCTCTCAAACTTTTTGATCCTTCCTTTTATGGTATGTGTTTGTTCCGATTTTCGTCCACCACCTTTTTGACCGCTTCCTCCTCTAAGCCAATGCAAATAGAAATTTGGCAGCGTCATCTTAAGTCCTTTCAGCCCCTCCGCAATTCTCACACAATCGATCAGTGTGAAATTACTTAACTGTGTTGGACTTACTCTCCAAAACAGGGTTTTTGAAATGTTACGCTGCTTTCCAGAGGTAGCTTTGCAGTAGGAACGCATTTGAATTCAGAGGAGTTGCGAGGAAAAATATGGAAATGATAAAAGCTCCCCTTGGCATTTTGTGCGCGATTTTCACGCAGCATACCTCAGATGGCTTTTGATGTCACTTATTTACATCACTCCCCCTGCAAAGCCATGGATTCTGTAGTCGTTTTGAGGAAAATACGAATAACATTTTTATAACATGCATTATTAATGTCACCTCTCGTGATACGTTCCTAGACCCTTGCACACCTACATGTATGGCATTTTTCCATTTGCCCAAATTCTTTTCCAGTCTTTAGCAAGAATTTTATGATGTTTACAAATTCTTGAAAGTAAATACTAAGTAGGCTCGTACAACTGGCGAATGCAATTAAGTTTATTTCGTTATTAACACCTGGAAAATTCATTTAATTGCCAACACGATTTAATTAAGCTTTTTTTGTACTCTCATCCAGGACTGGAAAACATGAAATTGTCAGGGAATTTGGAAAGACTTGGAATATACAGGGTTGCGGTGTTTTGTTTTGTAAAAGTCAGGGAAATCTAACATTACATTTGCTTTCATACGTCTAGTATTTAGTACATGTATGCTGTTTTCCTATTCGAATTTATTTTACCTCTGTTCAATTCAATTTATTACACCACAGTCAGCATCAGGGATGCCATTTGGGGGAGAGGGTCGATAACCCATACTGTTTTTTTAAGAAATTTAGTCTTTTGTTTATTCAGTATATACTATAGTACGCTCAGGGACCTTTTCCGCAAAGGTATGGAATTGTACTTGTATATAGGTATGGATTATGCCATACCATACCATTATATAAATACAATTCCATGTAGTTATTGAGTATACGCCATGCCTCTATATTCAAGTGCAATTCCATAGAGGTATGGATTATACTCCATACATCTATACAAGTACAACTACATACCTTTGTGGATTAGGGCCCAGTACTGCATGTATTCTGCTCAGGGTAATACTAAGCATATTCACATATATCTTATTTTTGCATTTTCAGTAGTCAGATAAATTTGTTTTAACAACTGGATAAGTCGATTGTTTTCTTCTATCGCCACACATGGACGAATAGATGCTGACAACTCATTTTGAATTTTTTTTGGAAACATTCTGAATTGCTGTATGCTACATGTATGTGATTTGTGGCTGCAATGTAAATACGCCAAATGCTTTCAACAAATGGAAACTTATTCTGGTCATGAGCCGTATTAAGCAAGTGTAGTTTGCTTTGTAGTCGAAAAGTAAGCCTATTATAATCCTTCATATAACTGTTGATTTATACGTAATTTACAGTGTAAATGTTTGATTTTATACTGCCCTTTTAAATCGATAATGCACTTGCACGAGCCATTATTTTCTGTTGTCATGTTATGATAAAAATGGTTAGCAAATCTCTTAATATTTCAATTTGAAACCTTAAGTCTGAATAAATGGCCTGTTTCTCGCAATAGCCTAATTATCTGCCCGATACGAAATACAGTAATGACCTTTTCGGATGTAAATTCCCCGCGTTTAATTCGGACATCATCCCAGTGTAACCGCAATAACTGGCGCGAGGGTTTTAGCGGTCAGTCTATTGAGCGTTTATAGCTATGGCCTGTGGTCAGCGCAATGCGTGTCCGGCAGTAAATAGGGTTGACTTTTGGATGAACAAATGACCATCGTGGGGTTTTCAAATGCGAATCCTTTCCATTAAAATAATTACTTTAGCTGACCGAAATGAATGACCGAAATGAAAACGTAGTTTTAAAGTTACGCGAATGTACATGAATACAATGTTGAACTGCAATTATTTATTTACGCGGAATCGGGTTTGATTTATAAGCGTATTTGCATTTTATTTCCTATACAAAATCAATACTCTGCTACTTTCAGAGAAATTCAAAACCTTCTCACATATGAAAGGATTATGACGACGACAGCTTCTCTGGTATTTACAGAATTTTATGCATGACAGCGTACAGTACATTGCATTGAAGTGATACGTATACTATAGTATATTGACTTCTCATGGAAATAACGCGCGAATATTCTTTGCATATTTATATTGCACGTCTTATCAGCTCCTAAGCATGACTAAAGTGGCCCGTCTTATAAAGAAATTTTGGAATTTAGTTAAATTGCAGTTTTAATTGTGATGAAATTAAAAAATAGATAAAACTGACATGAAACAGGGTGACTAGCCATCTGGAAAACCTGGAAATGTCAGGGAAATGATTTGTTCTGGAAATGTTAAGGAAATTTGCCTCATGTCTGGAAATTTTATGGCACAATTTATTGAGGGACCAGTGGCGATCTATTTGATCATGTTTGTATCACGAGTTTTATTTGCTTTGGATAGATTAAAATTTTGAAAGGAACATAAATACTGTATTCAAATAGATTAATTACGCCATGGATTTTAACAGGTAGGCAAAACACACGACTTTACCCTGTTTGATTTGAAATTGGTATTAGATCCATAAAAAAGCTTGATTGAAAATAAAATTGTCTGGAAAACCTGGAAATGTCAGGGAAATTGGATTCAAGCTTCGGCTAGTCACCCTGATGGAAGGTTGGTTGAAGTCCCACTGAAATCTTTGTGAAAGTCCCACTGACATGTTTGACTACATGTAGCAAGTTGGGCATTCACATACTATTTAGAACGTCCCCCTTGCTAGTCAAATTCTATTATTATGTCATCACTGAGCTATTTAGCACCCAATGTCAGCATTTGTCATCATTACCAACCAGCAATGACGACGAAATAATTTAGCCAACCCTTCCCCCTCACTTCCGTCACCATAGGTCAGCATTTGGAATTGACCCCCCACAGATGATGACATAATACTTGAACGTCTCCCAAAAGGGTCATCAGCCTTGTCTAATCACCAACAAACTTTTGCATAAGCGTATTCGCAAGTTGAAACACCTTACCGAATATAATTATCACAAGAGCTCAAGTTTTTATCCTCTTCACCCTCTGTGTACACCTCCGCCCCCTGCAAGCGTTGATCTTCAGGATCGAAATAATTTCTATTCATCGAGCCCTTATTTTCTCAATCGCCCCCATCATTGGACGGCTTTGAGCGCTAACGTATGTAAAGCTCGCGGTCCAGCTTTGGACGTGATTGCGAATTGATTTTCTAATTAAACACCGAAGGCTATTTTAATAGCGCGGCTGGCTTAACCCTGACCAGCCAGTTTACTTTGGGTCAAAAGACTCAACAGCTGTTTTCAGCCTTAATTTTCTCATTAAGTCCCTTCGAGTGCATATTCATGGCAATCGCCGCGTTAATGGAGGCCGAGCTGATCAATTTTTCGTGGTTGCGTTATTTCAATATTTATCGTGGAAAGGGTGTGTGCTCGGGCATCACGGAACGTTTCATCAAGTTTCTGGTTTGATGTAATGACGCCACAAACGCTGGATTGTACGCTCGAGTGCGGACTATTTGCAACATGGTTGTTTGCATAAGTGGGGGTGGGGGTCGAGGACTGGCGAAACGTGTTGGATTTTCGAGTTGTGGGATTTGCGGGCCAATGGCTTCCACCCCCCCCGCTGCCCCCTGCCCCACTTCGGCTCTTCCACCCGCAAATTGAGAAAATGAAATCCTCTTACAGGTCAGCTCTGTGCTCCATCATAAAACTAAATCCGGATCAAGCGCTCAAGCTGGAATTAAGCGATCGCCAGGCAAGCTAATGTATGTCTAAGCCGTGACTTAACTGGAGAGCATTATGGGAGGACTCGTGACGTCACGTTGTCCTCTACCCACAATGGGATGCGGTGCTCATTATCGACACCAGGATTTTCAATAAGGATTTATTTCTGGAAGCCATCTATAGCTGGCTGTCAGTATTATCAAGCGGCTAGCCCCATCTACATAGTGGGCAACTATCACTATCTATTGAAAATGAGCTGTACTTTTATAAATTATTAATGGATTTCCGCAAAGTAAGCTTTATTGTGTTCCAGAATAATGGAGAATTTGTTTAAAAAAAGCACATCCCCACCAGAGTGGCGTCTAGCGGGAGTGAGACAAAATGTCTGCCAAGTTGAGTTTGCAGGATGACGAGGTCCACGTGTTCAAATAGTGCCTCATGGTTTTTATGTGTGGTTTGGGCCGTTGGACCAAAGAGGAAGTTTATTGGACAAAGTCAAACACTTCCCGCATTGGAGGAACGCATTCAACATGTTCCTCTTCATACCATCTCTGAATTTTCTGCTGGAGACTGAGGATGCCATACAATAGCGTTTACAACTTTTCGTTGTCAAAACAGGGCCATCGTGAAATTTTGAATATTCCATCTTAATTAATAGAAATGCCAGTATAGTCCATTTACAATAGATAGTACGTGACACATTACCCACCTGTGTGGCCATTTTGTATCTCACTCTCGCTAGATGTCACCCTGGTTGTGGTGAACGTTTTTAAACAAATTATCCGATATTCTACAACACAATAAAGCTTAATTGGCGAAAGTACATCAATAATTAATACAAAATACATACCATTTTCAATAGATAATGATATATCGACTATCCTGTATAGCTGGCTGTCAGTATTGTCAAGCCCCAACTATATCTACTGTATGGCGTTCCAGGCATGTCGAATCGCTTAACCCGTTATGCGAACTTGCCTTACCTGCATGAAATCCAGCTCACAAAGATGGTGCTTGGTTACAAAAATCTTCGTTGTGTTTTCTTGCCATGGGAAAATGGCAACTTTCAACCAGGTTTTAAGAGGACGAAATCTGCGATTTTCTCCCCCTCCCTAAAATTCTAATTTCTGGTTACCCCCAAGCGATATTCCTAACTGTTTGTCATGCGCGCCTGCAGTTCAAAATACTGTAATAACTTAGAGAAATTATACAGAAAAGTAAACGAAAGTTTTGGTGGAATGCTCATCCTAGAAATGGCTTTGGGCTCTGGTAATACTGGCGCTGTAAAACAGGTTAATGTAAATAAATTAACGTGGATGAAACGAATGTTTGCGGATGTTAAACAACGTCCTAATAAAGGGTAAAGGTAATCGCAAGAGGCAAATGCTTATTTTCCTCTGGGTATCGCTAAATTGTATTTGAAAAACATCAAAAATACAATTTTAACTAATGTTTTGAGCTGCCAATATAATGACTGCCTGCTAAATGGACGTCTTACTTGAGCTGTATCGCGTAACAACTGTAAAGTTGGTAAAGGATTGGCTGTTTAAGCCATCTTGAAAAAAACGAAATTCAGGTTTTTCGTATAAGCACGTGATTTCAGCAGTAAATTCAAACCCAAACAGAAACCAGACTATTCTACCCTACAATTTGCAATTTAATTAAGATTTTAAGTAGAGCGGTGATGTTGAAGCGTTTGATCAAACTCTTGACATGCCAAGTAGCATGTTTGCTATTAGTCTGGTTAGTTAAATCGACGTCATGGATTTTGTTTAATATGCTGCTGAAAACATTGGCATATATTGTCTTATTATCCTCAGGTACATCATCATTCTGACCCTTTTTTTGTCTCTGGGTGATCATTGCACTTCATAATTAATCTGTTGTTAAAGGTTGGTTTTAGTTTTCGAGCGTGGTAATGACGGAGTACACCATCCCCCGATTAGCGTAATTGGGAATAAAAACAGCTGTTAATGGCCAATTAATGTACACTGTTAAATGTCGGTTCTGTCACTTCTGCCAATCCCTCAACGTCACGATGCCGCTGATGGTCAGTGACGTCAAAGAATGTCTGGCATCGCTTAAAATTCTACTGCAGATGAGCCGAAGATTATGGGGAAAATGGACGTATACACACCCATTGAAATTGGCATCAATGGTTATTGGATTTCTGGATCGCTGTGGTGATTTAGGGGTGGCTTCTTCGAAATGTGTCGTCGTGTTTGTGCGTGTCTATTATTTCAACCCCCTTCACCCCCGCTTTTTCATTGATTTCTTCGGTGATCTCCAGACACGCATTGGTGCCCTCTTTATATTTTTTTTTTCGTACTTCGGATTTGCCATTTTTTTCTGGCGCTGTATAAGCTGTTTCTGCCCAAGAAACGCGACATGATTGATGATCCAATGGACCGTCGAATTCCCATCAGAAAAGTAGAAGAGGGGGAGAAGAAGAAGAAGCACAGTCGAGGGACCCTGGTGTCTCAGCCCCTCCTAGGTCGTTGTGTTTTCCACGCTCTTCCCCCTCCCTCCCTTTTTGTCCTCTTCCGTTTTCCTATCCACTTCCTCTCCTCTCTTCGATATGCTTCACGTGCTGAGAAAAAGATGGAGGAGTCGATGCAGAAAAAAACCCTGATGGGGTCGATGTTGTGAAGTGCGGAGAAAGAGGGGGATGAAGGATGGACGTCACGCTGGCGCAGAAGACGTGCCCAACCACGTGGTTGTTTCACCTCTGACAACTTCGTATGCCGATGCTGTTGGTGGTCGGTCACTTGGTTTATGGGCCAACACTGAATAAAGAAGGGGGAAGGGTAGGAAGGAGAGAAGGGAGGGGGAAAAAACAACGAAAATCTACTTCCTGTCCTTAAAATGGGAGGGGGAACCGCAACGAGGAAGCTCCATTGCGTCCAAACTGGTTATTTTCACTTTTATGGATGACCCTTAAACAGTATGGTAACACCCAATTTGTTACTTGCATGAGCACTGGACAAGTACATGGGCTTATTGTGCTTGTGGATAATGTCAATCCACTGTGCAGGGTTCCTACTTTCCGGAAAGAGGAAAGTCAGGGAAATGAAAAGGTGTCAGTGAATTCGTGAAAATGTGTGACAATGTCAGAGAAATTGAGATAGTTTGCATAAGCCAGTTCTTTGGTTAAATCCAACATTTTTCTTATTTTTTTAAAATATCGTAAACATGTACATGTAAAAAGTCGGGGAAATTTGATTGAAGATTTGGCCAGTCACACTGGTGGAAGCTCAGGAAATGAAGTTTGAAATTGAAGCAACCACTTCTGTGAAAGAAATCAATAATGAAAGTGTCAATCTCATGTTTACATGGAATTTCTTATCTGTATATATGCGTAATTAATTTTTTAAATTTCCAGTGGTTAGTGTGGTCAGGGAAATGTTTCAAAAACTGAAAATCTTCTTAATCTTAATTGAATTTCATTTCTGGGTAAACCCTGTTAGTTCGATAAAATCTTTTGGTAATGTATATTCCCTGCTGCTGTCTTGCTCCAGCATAGATAGACTCACTAAGAGAAATTGGGCTTCTCCTAATGGCTGGTAGGCTGGCAGTGATTGCTTGCGTTTAGGGAATGCAAAACAAAGAAATCAGGTTTTTAGATTACGATAAACCGCACTGGGATAAACACAAAAAAACGATAAAAACACAAGACAAAAAGGCAATAAAAAGCGTGAAAAGGATAAATTTCGACGGCAAGGACAGGTGTCATTCTTGTCAACTGTACAAGTAGGGTTGAAGTATGTATTAGACATATTAGGAGCAGGGAATATACCGGAGTATATCCAGCTATACCGATAAGTGCAAAGTGCACTTCTATTTCGCTTTCAAGACTCGTACAGCACGCATATGCGATCGTTATGATCTGCCAGCGCAATTATTTACAGATAATACATGTACATGTAGTCCATTTGATTGTGTGATGTACAGCTGACGTTATATAACGTGCGGGTTTTGCTACTTTTAATTTCCAGAGTTGCAAGATCGGCATGCATGCCCTTGCTCCGTAATTAGATTCTTTCCTTTCGCACACACATGTACACCACCTCCATAAATTCAATATGAGTTTACTAATAAACTCCTATACGTTGCGCTGAGCGTTTCTACGAGGCGTCTTCAGCCACGCAATATCGATTCCGTCATTTACTCCTCATTCCGCCTCATTGTTGTTGTCCATTAAACATTGAAGATAGTTTCATTTTCTCATAACGCTTTCTAACGTTATTTGGACGTGTGAAGATTGTGATTAATCGCTGCTGCTAGGGGTCGTGGCATATTAATGTGCGGGGAGGGAGTAGAGCTCAATTCCTGACGATTCTGATCTGGAGCAGAGCAAACATGTTGCAGTGTACCAATAAAACTTGATTAAGCTTATTTGAAAATATATCGATACGTGGAACATAACCTTGGCTGCGCCTGCAATGATTTTTCGGAGTTTGAATTTGCCGCTCAAATTCTATGGCTTTGATTCGTTGAATAGAATCACGTGCTTATGCGCGAGGCGATGGCAACCATGGCAACCGTGGAACGTTAGATTCCAAATGGCGTCGCGTTCCATTATTGCAAAAATTTCAAATTCATTTTTCAAAATGGCTTAAAATGCCATCACTCGGCAACATTAGTCGTATATCAGTGTATCTCAAGACGACCATTAGCAGGTAATTATCATATTGAGTTTGAATTTACTGAGTTTAAATCTACATTACTTGTTTGGCGTTTTTCAAATACGAGATGCATGTTTATTGGTCTGAAGGCTAGTCAACATATATAACGCAATGAAAATCTATCATTTTGACCCCTATACTTATTACACATGTACTGGTACACTCGTATATACTAAACGTTACTACAGTGCGCACAGTGTCTGGTTAAGAGTGCTCAATTTTACTCTGCCCTCAATCGACATTGTTTGAACAGATTTACTACTCGTATATACTGCTACATAAGAACATGTAAGCCTTGTAAAATTGGTTAAAATTGTTCTTATTATGAAAGTGTTCAGTGTTACAATTGACTGTTGTAAGTTATAAATTCACAATTATTTAAAAACTTACTTAGATACATACTATAGATTTCATACATGTACTTGCCTTAAAAGAATGGTCTTGTGAAAGGATTGTTTTCGGGTCGTAGATGGCGCCATCTGTTAGTCCATTCCATCTTATTGTGCCTCACCCTTCCCCATCCCACTTACCCTTTTTGTCTCAAGGGTGTTTGTATGAAGCAAATTACAAAAGAGGGTTGTTGATGAGAAGACATCAACTGCTCTCTGCCATTATTCTGGTTATCGGTTTTACATCGTTAATGTTTTACGATCTTTTTTGTTGTTTGCAGACGGAAATTGCCAAAAGACTGAATGCCATTCTAGCTCAGGTGATCCCGTTCCTATCGCAAGAGGTAAGATCCTTGTTTGCTCTCGTCTCAATTAATTAGCAGGTGTATTTGTTTACTGCAACTTATACGCTGTTTGTTTGTTCGCGAGCGATACGACTATTTCGAGCTTAATTTCGTGGTCTCGGACAATGGTTCGTGATGGATACCCGAGAAACTGTTTGCTCTCCTTCTTCGACAATGTTTTCTTTGGAATTTACCGAATTGTTCCCATGTCATTATTTAACTGAATAATGAATTAGAACGCTGCGGGCGATGTCCTACTTCTAAGTAATGACTTTAGACACACAAATGAAGTTTTGAAGTGTCTACAGTGTGTTGAGAAGTTCTTTTAAAGGGAATTCATCAAAAGGGAACTCGAGCCTACATTATACGTTATAAAAATTATTTGGATATTGATAACGTAATAATGACAAGGTTTTTGAAATATTATAAATGTTTGAAAATTTGGGAATGTAAAAAGAATGCTTAATTTGAACGGGCCGATGAAGTTTTATAAGCTTAGACTTGTAAAAGTTATCAAATCAAACGAACTCGCAATGCTGTTATATTAATTCGATATTACGTGAAAATAAACTTAAGTTTTAGTTTATTGAATGTGGGGTAATTAATTGAATACAACATTTTGGCCAGACTGTATTCTGTTTTGGGAGGGGTATATATTGTAAATGTTAATAGTATATAGATTTTCGATTTCTTAATTTTGAAATTAAAATAAATACCTGTAGATTCGCTAAATGGTTCCAAAGCTGGCTGGTATTTACTATGCGCCTAATTTCTATTTTCTTCTGGTGGTTGTTTTCCAGTTTCTTCTCATTCTTCCACATACTAGTACGTGATCTGCACAAAACTGTATTTGCGTCAGCTAACTTTTAACCGTTTCGTTACCAAGATGAAAGCGGATCCAGCCGATTAATCATTAATGACTCCAATCTAGCAGATTGAATTAAGTCGTATCAACCTGCAGGGCAAATCCATCGCTATTCCTGACGGAATAGCCAAGAAAATGTGTTTAGCTTCCCTTCTGTTTTCTAATTTGTTGAACGCTGCCGTACGTCACTTACTGACTTAAGAGCGCCATCTTCTTGGCACAATAACTTACGTACCCAAGCTTGAGTCTGAATGTGGGATTTACCAATAAATCCTTGGTGTCCCAAAGGAAGGGAGTCTGAAATCACGTTTTGAGACTCTGTACCCCTTCGATCATGCATGGCTCCTTGGACAGAAATTATAAAACGAAGAAATATAGTTTAAATTTTTAGTTCAAGCATTATTTAAAACTCAAAAACACGTGGGTTTGCATATAATCATGGCAGGGTTCCCACTTTCTGAATGTCAGGGAAAGGAAAAAGTATCAGAACGTCAGGGAGGGAAATGAAAAATGTCAGGGAAATTCAGATACACATGTAATTTTTATGAGCCAATTGATTAGTCATAATATATTATAAAAAATTGGGATAAAATCCATAATTTTTTTACTGTTTCTAAAAAATCTCTGGTAAAATATTAGGGAAATCGACTTTAGAATTTGAGTGGGAATCCTTTAATGAAAGCCTCTATCAGAAATTATTATAATACGAAAGAAATAATTTTATACATGTATATTAAATGTTAAATTCAGACTGCTCAGAAATCTCAAAAAATACAGAAGCAATGCGACGGACGGTATGTGGTCATGCAAATGTAAATCGCTTCGAAAATAATTGAAATTTCTTGGATGCATATCACATACGTGTCTAAAACGGACATTTCGGACTACTTAGTGGAACAGTGTATGAATCACTTCTGAATGTCATTCTTGACTCTTTGTAATGGCTTGCCCCAATCCGCCTTAGGCTGAAAGGTGGATTGGTTTTATTTGAAAAAGCAACGTAATTAAGGTTTTCGGGCTTGTTTGCAATCTCTGACATGCGGTCATTTCAATTGGCCATTTTTGGCTGGCATGGCCCAATCTTTCTGTTGGGATGAAGTTTCATTCTTCCTCGCCCAGAGGGCGCTTCGTGCTGAGTCCTGTCCTCTGTACTAAGAGGTCGATATGTATGTTGTGTATGTTGGTCTCGCTTTTATCCTCCCATTCAATTTGCAGGGGGTTTTCTGTCTCTTAACGCCTCCTCCCCCTCTCTCTTTTACCCCCTCTTTTCCGATTTCATTCTAT
Organism: Kryphioiulus occultus; assembly: GCA_034687865.1. Taxonomy (NCBI): domain Eukaryota; kingdom Metazoa; phylum Arthropoda; class Diplopoda; order Julida; family Julidae; genus Kryphioiulus; species Kryphioiulus occultus. Next base: position 11,790 of record JAQGAF010001328.1, on the reverse strand, counting down.
CTCTCTACATTTGTTGTCTTCTGAATTCAATTGAGTGTTCCATCCGATTTCTCCATTTTTCTTTTCTCTTCTTAATCTTTATGCCGGATGCTGCTGTAGAAGAGCCGTGATGACCAAGTACATTGTAGTATAGCGTTTTTCATCCATAGACCCATTATTGGTATAGAAGTCGACCCCGCTGTGGTTTACTTCGTGCGGCCAGAAATGGAAATGGCTAAAATGTCAAAGCCATCTCACAAACATTTTTGATGATGGCAGGCAATCTGGCTTAAAAAGAAAGTGTTTTAGTCGAAGATATACGGAGTAATTTGACTTTTGAACGTTACGATTGTAATGGCCAAGCCACCCACCAGCTCAAAATGAGTTTTTTTTTCTGCTTTTCCTTTAAGATGTTCAACTCGTAGAATTTCTTAATCCATCTTGTAGAGCTCCCGTCTATTATTTGTTATCTAGCGCACATGAGCGTGATACTGATGCGTATAGATCGTATTTAAAGAACCCTATATAGAAAACTACCGAAAGTAAAACTAAAAGAAAGGAAAAAATGGTCTGGTCTAGGTTGACCACTTGACTATGGCTACTGCTGGACACGAAAAATATGCCAGTTGCTATTATAAGCAGCAAAATGTTAAATTACGGGATGTAAGGCAAATCACCGTGGGGGCCCAATGTGCATAGTAAGTTATTCGTTACCATCAAATTGATTGGGGTGGTTGTCAAATGGGGCACCCTGTACGAGCTCGCTTTTTCATGGTAACTAATGCGATAATCCTGAACGCATTAGAGGGCTGATCTGGCTTAATGCTAGCAGAATTTATCTAGCAATTGGGCTTCTGAGATATCTGGGTAACCTAGCGTTTTCCTGAAAATCCTAGACATGTTAAATCGCCATAATTCCATTGGTGCCATATGTTGAACACATACCACCAGATTCCTGGTAGCTCAGTTTATCTATTGCATGTAAGGGAAAATAAGATTTAAATTTACAACAGTGCCATGTGCAATAATTATGAGGTCTGAAGCATGATGCCACTGTGAAATGGACTTTTGTCATAGGATTTCATATTGTACAGTCGATTTCTAGAACACTCAACATGGGTTTTGGGAGACCCTTATTTCGTTATTTTTGTAAAAAAAAACGTTGCTATTTTTTTTTCTGTCCAGAATTTATTGAATTGTTAAATATGATATTTCTGATGTTCAAATCTAATAATGTTGAAATTTATAGAAAAGAAAGTTCAACTCTTTCGTGTAAATGCATGAACCAACAAAGGTGATCGTATGACAAATGTCAGAAAGACCAAAAAAATGAGTGCAAATTCAAGTCGTTACTTATTTTCACTTATTGATCTATTTATTTTGAGTAAACAATATGAGACATGAAATTTCATGGTATTTATGCAAAAATCATTGGCTAAGATTTTTTCATTGTATTTGAGGACATTCCCAGTCATCATTACCATAAATCAGTGATTCTTTTTCTTAATTGCAGTTTTCTAATTTTAGAATAATTATGGAATCGGGTCTTTTGGTAATGGAAACACATGTAGGGTGTTCTAGGGATATAATCACGCTATTTCCATGATCATGAAGCTCAAAATTGGCCTGATGTCTATACTTCTGCACATCGTATTGAAATATCAGTTAAAAGTTTTGTTGCTGATACTCAACGATACATGTACTAATATTTGCTTGGTATACGATTTTATTTTTGCCCCATACAAATATAAAAAAAAGATGAACTCGATTGCCATGCATGTCTCGCTTATATATGAAAACGAAATGCGTTCGAATTCTGCGAATTTCTTAAGTGGAACGGTGCCATGCCTATTAGCACGATCAGAAGTGTGGCTAACTGCTAATTAGCCGCTATCACATGCCCCTGAGCTACAGAAGTCCATTATGTCTATGAATTCGCAGTGCAATGGTTGTCTTCTTTTGGTTTTTTCCAGCACCAACAACAGGTGGCAACAGCTGTGGAGCGAGCCAAACAGGTTACCATGACAGAATTGAATGCCATTATCGGGGTAAGCATTAATTGCATGCACTTAATTCAAAAGACGCATTCGAGGAATTAATTAATGGCATTACTCTCAGCAGTTCAATCTTCTCTCTCTCTCTTTCGTTCCCATTTTCAGTTTTTTCATTTTTTTCTTCTTTCTTTCATTTTCATTCTCTCTCTTTCATCTCGATTTATCCTTTACTTAACATCTCGCTGTTGGTGCTAATAGCTTACGGTAGGTACCCTCGCCTAGCATCTTTATGTGCCGTTTCTTAAATAATTATCCATACATTACTCGTGCTATGGGCCCCGTGCATTAGCGCTAGCTTCAGCAGATTAAGCTGAAGCCAATACATTAATTAGATCGTGTCACGTGGTTTTATTTATTGACGAGAAACAGACGGGGGAAAATAATGCATAATTATTTCGACTAATTGAAATACTCAATTATTTATGAGATTAATTTCAGCGTCTACAGGCGCCTACGGAACACCCTAGATGGTTTTGCCTCGTGCATGCTCGATTTTTGTTAATCATAATCTTGATAAATTTATTATACGGCTTAAAATTCGACTCTGACGTTAAATAAAAGCTGGGGCTATAAATGTCGACGTATTCTTTGAGGCGGTGCAATTTAAGGGAGATCAGCTCGCGAGCTTATTTGCATGAAAACAGGAAAACATTTTTTTTCTTCTTAAAATTTCCACGAATAGCGCTTTACCAAATCGAAATCTGCCTTCGGGTTATCGACTGTTGACAAATCCTAGAACATGGTTCCCCTAGACCTGGAATACCTGGAATTATCAGGGAAATTGTAAATGCCTCAGCCTGGAAAAGTCAGGGGAAATGGAAGGGCTCTGAAAAAAGTCAGGGCAATTCTGCAGGTCAACAATACGTTTTATGTAGCTTAACACAAAAATTAAGCCCTTACAAATTTTGTATAATGGAATTATCAGTTTAAAAACACTTATCTAAATTTGCTTTTCCTCGTATAAATTTGTGTTCTATCTCCTGTTTTTACATGTATTTCGTATAAGCAATGCGACATTCCTTACATTGACCTGTCATATTTATGCGTTTTTACTGGTCAGGGTTTGTTCTAAAACCTGGAAAAGTCAGGATAAATTCAGGGAAGTTGAGATCTCGTCTCTGGGGAACTCTGTAAACATAGCATGCAAACAAAATGTAGGCAGTGCGGGTGGAAGGGTAGTCCATAAAATCCATGTTCACTGAATCTGTTGTTGCATATAATATCTGCTCAACACAGATTTTCTCTATGTATTTTACAAAATATAGATGATATATGGTCAAGCTTCTTCCTGAATTCTGGATTTTTTTCTGCAAAATGTTGATATGCATTTTTATGTCAAATGTATGTGACAAATGATGTGTTCTCATCCGAGAAATGAGAATGTTTACGAATTTCTAATTAATGAAGCCATTTGCTGAGTGTGTGCGTCGCGTGACACATTAGTGTACACTAGCTTTTATTTAATGTAGATTCGTGTAATGGAAATGGAAAATGTATATTTAGTGCAAACAAACAGCATATACATGTGTACCTAAACTTTCCTATCAATTATAACGATTATTAGACTGGAATTACATCGAAAGAAAGGTCTAAACGTTCAAATATTTGATAAAGGCCGTCTGTTTATTTCCTGAACCATTTTCTCAATTCGTTTAATTGAATTGAGATATAAACTCATGCAGGTACTGGTAATGATAGCTGGCAGTACGCTATATACCACCCATTTAAAAATATTGTTCGATAAAGACATTCTTCAACGTCATGTCATTGGTTGTAAACTCCGCGACATTTGTCTTTATCCTTCAAGACTAATAAAACTTCATGCATGAAATGGTATAACACTAACGAGAGGAAATCAATCAGTGTTAGGAAAAGAGTCATGGATATACAAATGGATGGTGGCAGGCAGGCAAATGGTGGAACTTCAGTGGCCCCCAAACATGATCGATTATTGTCGTGTAACAGATTAGTGCATGTACTGGAAACTGTTTTATCCCTCCATTGATCATTGGATGGAAGAAGAAAAATAAGCTGAAAAAGAAAACCGTAGGAAACGAGAAAAACAGTGAAGTGAAAATATGGAAGCATAGAAAAGCAATGTTTGTTCAATCTAGAAATGACAACGTGCGTTTCGTTCAAATTGCTTTATAGAACATAAAATCCATGATGAAGTTGAACTTTTGAAATCGATTCAATGGCTGATTTAATCAAATCGAAACTTTTAAGAAGCTCATTTTTTATCAACAAGCTAAGTCGAGCTAAGTCGAGCCATGCACACATCGGTTCTCGACCAATTTGACAGAGAAAGATAAATAGAAAAAGGGGAAAAGAAATTGCAGCTCTGAGGTCTACTCGATCTAAAGAGATTTTCCCAATCAATCCAAAAAAAGGTTATTTGGTAAGATCAAATATCGCGAAATAAATTAGGCTTTTTAGGAAAACTGATAGATTTTGTTCGCCCTAATGGTGTCGGTTTTCCAAAGCATGTTTTCACCGATTTTGTAAGATATCGAACTTAATTCGGTCTATACCAGAACATCATGACAAAGAACGTGATTCTAGCTTCCCGAAGATCGATTGCTATGTAATATGTACATGTACACTCATGTAAATAATTTTTACCAACATCCTTTTCTTGGTTCAATTCATTTTTGGTTCAATGCAAAATTGGACGATTGCATTAAAAGCATCCAAGTTTGTTGGGTATAGGGCAGGCTCCCCACAGACCCGGAAAACCTTGGAAAGTTAGGGAAACTGAAACGGCCTGAAAAAGTCAGTGAAAATAGATTTATTTAGAAAACGTCAGGGAAATTCAACAAATCAATAACAGATTTTGCATGGCTGCCTAATTATTGGTAAAATATAGCAATTAATATAGCATTTCTTACATTGTCATGTCATATTTTTTTGCCCTTTCAGTGGTTAGATGGTCAGGGAAACTTGTTTGGAAGCCTGGAAAAGTCAGGGAATTCGAAAATGTCATCACTTTCGGGACCCAGTATAGGAATCATACATTTTTAAGAAATTACACCTAATTTTGAATCAAAATTCTTATCCTGCTGAAATTTTAGAAATAAAATAATAGATATTTCGCTGAATTTAAAAAGATTCGTTGTATAATACGATTTTAAATATTGAGAGGCAGCGGGGAGGGCTTAGTTTCTTTTGACATATCTTCAGCAATGAATTAAAATTGATGCTCTATGATATTCGTTCGTTTCCCTTCATCACTCAACGGTGTAGACATGCTTCATTGACTCTATCAAAAGAGTAGCTGACTTAGAATGTCGTCAAAGATTACGAATGAGAAAGAATGGCGGGATGTTTAGATAAAAGGAGAAAAAATTGCACGCCTGCACTCGAATCAGTAGTCTGTATAAGCCCCAATCCATGGTCACTGGACTTTTTTAAGCTTGACTTGATTCTAGACTAATGATAGTCTTTTTGTATCGAACGCGTTTTTATGCTGTTAAGCTCGCATTGAAAGTTACGGACTGGAAGAATTTGGGTTAATTCACAAAGATTGAAGTCGAGAGCGCATCGAATCGACAGAAAGAAATTTACGAAGATGGGAAGTGGCGCCACCTGGTGTCTTCCCAAGTCCTTGTATTCACTGCGTAGAATATCTAAATAGGGCTGTGCATGGTCAGTCCATATAGATTACACTTATATCGCATTTACATGTAGTTACATACAGTATTAAAATTACACTATTAGAAAACTTTTATTGCTAGAATATACGGTATAATTGAAACAGATACAGAATACACTATTGTAACAGATACAGTATGCATTATTGCAACAGATACAGTATACACTATTGAAACGAAGCAATTTTATTTAACATACTGTACTAGCAATGTGATATTTAACGAAATTTAAAACTCCCTATATATGGACTGACCGCAGCCCTATTCTGATATTTTGAAAAGTGTCCAAGGGTGTCATCTAAATTCATAATTATCACCATTCACGTATACAGTCCCTGCCACAGCGTAGATAGCGTTAGCCTGAAAATCAACATCCCTTGCTTGCTTGATTGATTGGTTATGTTTTTTCCTATACTGTACATGTATAAAGTTGCAGTGTGGTTTAATCGTCGATAGTCAGGTTTGATCCCCTTTTGCAATACGTTTATCCTATTAGAAGTGGTTTTATTCGTCAGTTTCAAAATGACTCGAGTGCCAAACCTCCAGTCTCGGCATCTACTTATACATTGTATAAACAAAACATTTGTTCGAGGCATGTTCTCTTGGCTCGCCTTCATTTGGCATATTTCCTAAATTGTCAGACGATGTTGTGACATTGTTGTACGAGTTAAATCGTTTGATAAATTGTCGAAAGGAGGCCACGCGAATTTTTAACAAGCTATTATGCGTACGGGGTTTTTCTCTCGGGTTTACTGTTTTTTCAAACAATTCCTTAGTATTGTTTAGGGAAATGTTTCTCGGTGCATGGCGCTGTGTGTGGTCCCGTTGTTTATGCGGCCAATTTGCTCATTATTTTAGACCTTTTGAGTTTTCTAAGGTCTGTTATCCTTGGCACGTTACATTGGTTCCAGTGTTATTTCAACCTTGGTGGACACGCACGCTTCTGACGTGTTATTCACTTCAGTGCCATTGACCACAACCATCGTGATTCGTGTTTGGGGTGAAATTTGGAAAAGGGGTTGGTATCTTCTCGAAATGGCAATTCACTGGTGGGCAGTCTGAATAATTAAATAGAAACAAGAGTCATCACAAATGACAAATCGTCAATGAATGCTATCGTAAAAATTCTCGCGTCCATTGGGTGCTTTATCGCCATAATCTCCCTTTTGTCCATCGGTTAATGCATTAAATATGAGCTCGGTGGTCGCCGCTTAATTTATTCTAAACAACTGGTTTTTAATAATAAAACAGATGCTTTATTGTGCGGATTCCTCCTGCAGGGGGTAGCTGGTGCTATTTCCTCTGTTTTTACGATCTTTGGTGATGAAGGGTCACCACCATTCCATGCAGTCTTGTTGCATTCATATTCCTAAACAGGATCCTCTGAAGCCGCTAAATAAACTTTGTTTTTAATAACAACTGGACGGTTAAGCGAATGTAGTTGTTGTAGCTCGAGAATGTCCACACTGTCATGTCGACTGGTTTGTGGTGGGCACCAATGCCGCAGTAATTTTCCGATTTGGTTGCATTCAAACGTCAGAATTGCAACACGCAGAATTGCAGAATGTAGTGTCAATATTACATGTAATACTGACATTGTTTTGTTTAACGTTATTGAAGAATCAGTCGTGTTTAACGACTTTTATTTCTCAAGAAAAAAAATCTATACAGCCTGTCATCATTGACATCATTGAAGTCCCATTGACATCATTGGCAACATTGAACAATTGAAGTCCCGCTGAAGTCATTGAAAACATTGACATCGTTGAAGTCCCATTGAAGTCGTTAAAATTATTGTCATCATTGAAGTCCTTGAAATCAATGACATCATTGAAGTTCCACTGAAGTTATTGAAATCATTGACATCATTGACGTCGTTGGCATCATTGAAGTCCCATTGAAGGAATTAAAATCATTGAAATCCTACTGAAGTCTTAACGGTTAAAGTCTGGGGTGGAGTCACTGCAAGTCCGGGTACATGCAGCCTCGTCACTATAGACTGTGGACGTCAGTGTCTACAGTGGGGCTTGAGGCTTCAGAAGGACTCCAGCTTAATTTTAGAGACTTCATGGACTATATTGGGGAGGGGGACTCCAGCTTGATTTTAGACTTCAGTAACTAGGCTACTATAGTACTTCAAGAGACTTCATGGGACTTCAAGGACTATATACCCGACTACGCAGCACGTGAAACCTCAATTTCTCAAAACTTCTGTGAAGTTCTTGAAGACTTATGATGTCTCTCGAAGTATCACTGTAAATTAATGTAAAAAATTGTGTACACCCGTACACACAATTTTAAAGAGTTGCCATCCCCTCGCTTGTAACCAAGTTTTTAAAAAATTAACTTTTGTGATGAGGGTAGTACTTTAGAAGAAATTGGTGGTGGCGCCATCTCTGCTATCAACATCCATAATTCGATAAGGGCTAATTTCTGTCCTCGGTCCCTGGGAGAGCAAATTTTGCCGGGTGTACTTTGGTCGAGTGCCTTCCGAGTGCTCCACTTGGCGGCGTTGGTCACAAAAACTATCAGCCAGCACTAAAGACGTCCTCCTAGCGTTTTAATTTTCTGGGCCAGCACGTTTGCGTCCCATCATCATCATCCTTCGCTTCGGCTGGAAATTCTATTAACTGCGAGAAGTAGGAATGTTTCATCAACACGTAGGCACTCGAGGCTCTGAGCGTAGAAATCGCTAGCTGTCATCCACTTCACCTCTGGCAAGGATGGGGGTGGAGGTGGAGGGGGTTGAGAAAAAAGCGAGAAATGTGAATGTGGCAAAGTGCTCTTGACAAACTTTCGGTTGGCAATGGAGCGGTGGCGCCACTCAGCCACGTGGTTGATCGTGTTAAGTGTTAAGGTGGTGCGGCGAGGATTAGGGCTTATTTGCATATTTGATTTCGCCAATATCCTAGAGTGGCCTGGAGAGTATCCTAGAGTGGGACTGGCTCTAATTAGAGAAGGGAGGGCTGCAGAAGTGGCTTCAGAAAGCAATGAATGAGAGATCACTTTGCCATCACGTTCGAGGGCCTGTTGGCGAGGCAGGAAAGTGGAAAATAGCTGGCTGCTCGGCCACCCTTCATTGTCTCGATGGCTGGACAAATCTCTACAGTTCAAGAGTGGACAGCGGCGAGCCATTCAGAAGTCAGCCTCGTGCCACTTGACCGATGCATTATTCGAACGCGAACAATTCAAAGTGAATTACGTACGATTGAAATGTTCCGCGAGAGCTCCTAACGAAATAATTTGGAACTGTTTGAGAACGTGTATCGGCAATAGTTTACTTTCGATGCATAGGCCAACGTTAACAATTTCACAAATGCTTGACAGGGTGGCAAACAACTTCTGGGTGGAAAAGTCATGACATGAATTTAGGGTCATGGATGTCATGAAATTTGCACTAGGGTCATGTATTTTTTTTGCCTTAGATTGATTCACGAAATAAAAATGTGGGTTAAACTTCATCGTTTGTCGTCCAATTCTGTAAAAAATTTCGCCTACAGCGTTTTTGGCTACATGTACTTGTAATGATCATGGCATCACCGTTGTTGGGGCTGTTGCTGAATATCACTATTTAACGAAGTCATAAAATTTCCTCGTTTTCGTATTCTAATATACATTGAAAATTTGTTGATGTCATGAAAAAGTTATGGAATTTGCAATACCAAATGCCGGTTTAATGAGATCTTTATTAGCAAGCTCACATATGGCAGGATTAATCACATTGATTACATCCTGTGGCATCATAAGAGTGGGCTTTTCACTCTGCCCTGTATCGGCATTATAAAGCCGAATTACTTACTTCTTGCCTACTGCTCCGTAAGAATATAGTTCCATTAAAAATGTGGTTAAGATTCTTCGTATTGTGAAATGATGACTTTAATTGTATCGTTCCTAATACCTTGGTAGGAGGTATTTGATTTTTACTATTTTCTTTTCAGAATCTTTCTTGAATACTCGCTTTATCTGAAACTTGAATGAAAATTATTCTTCTCTTATGGTCTTCTGTGGCCGGGTTGCACAGGCTTTTGCTTATAAAATTCGGAGATTTTAATACTTAATTTCCGCTCAACTATTTCAATCTGTTTCCAATGAGTGGCGATAGAGCTGTGTAACCAGCCACTTCCACTGTATATCCATAAATAATTGAACCTGGAATAATAACATTGTATGTAAAAATGTTGTTCGTTTTGATCTTAACAATTCTGTTTTTGTATTTCAGCAGCAGAGATCGGAGCTACCGCGGCTGTTGGTGAGTGCAATGTCTTCACTGTTATTATGACTTAAGATTTTTTAGTTTTGCATCAGTTTGACATGGTGACTCGGTGTACATTTTTGAAGTGGGTGGTGCATTTTGATTCGTGTAAGCCTCTTAATGTTTTAAGATTCTTTAGCAAATTGCAGTATGCATATAGCTCCATACAATGCATTAACGTCATTACATCGCAATTAACAAATTTCTAATCAATTTGCAACTGTTTGCCTGTGACCAGTCGTGGTGTAACGAATTAATGTTGTGTCGCCATCGCCATGGTGACCCTTGGTCTAAATCCCATGGTGTGCAATGTCATCATGTACAGTATTACTCTGAAGTTGCTGGTAATGGCGTTTAACGCGGCTTACGTTGAGTTCTGCTATATATTTTCGATTGTTTCGTTTTTATTGGCCTCAATTAGTGTTATTAGATGAAGTTGATTCCCGCCCCTTCCGTTCACGAGTGACTGGTTGAACGCTGAGATTTTCTCTGGTAATGCAACTGCTATTTGGATGTTGTATTACACAGAATCGCTATTTTCGTTAACATTTGCCTCCCCCGAGATCTCTTCCTCAGCTTCTCCTGTTTGTTCTTCTTGCCTTTGCTTCTCCTCTTTTCCTCTTTTCCTTCACAACAGATTAGTCAATATGCCCGCAAGAGTGTGTACTAGCTTAAATATCATTGCTGTCACTGTCAGACTCATCTTCCTCATTCCAGTTCACTATATTGCATTTCACGACGTAATCGAATTGATATTGATTGTTAGTGCGCTGGGAGGGGGGCGAGGGGAGGAAATTTGTAAAAGGCAAAGAGAGAAATGCCGAGTACAAATGATGAGCTGAGATGCGAGGCCCAAGAAAAGTAAAGCTGCATGTCTGAAATGATTTCCCTTATGCTGGGAAAAATGCATTTTGTTATTCAATTAATCATGTAGTCTGCCTAACCTGACATGAACAAATTTTCTCCAGGCTTGAAAAAAAAAAATTTCGGCAAATTTAAAGCAAAAAATCTCCTTCAATGTTTGCACAGTCGTCTCTCATCCTGTATTAAAAATTCACTTATTGCTGATCCTTACGTGATTGGCATTATTCAATATTCCAGACGATGGTTTTTAATTTTTTTTCTAATCTTTACTTTAAAACTTTTCGAAATTCATTTCGTGATGGAAATAATCCTACCTCCAATGAAACCCCACGTAAACGCAGATCAATAGTCAGTTACAAGCAAGTACACTACTCATAGTCTCGCAGTGTGCATAGCAACAGCGCGAAAATCCCCTTAAATAGCAGAAGGGACAAACTAGCATGGCATTCATTGCAGTTATGAAGGGAAACTGCCTTTAGCCATTCGCAGTAGATCTGAAAAAAAATACATTTAATGATTGAGCTTTATCACCATTGTCAATACAGTAGAACCTGTCTAAACAAATACAGTATAAACTGATGACCTCTGTAAACTAATGTTCAGCATCGGTCCGAAGGATATTAATTAAGACAGGTTCTATAGCCATGGTTGCGCCGTACCCTGCTCATGTTTTCTGACATTTGAATTTGTCGCTCTGACGCTATTGCGTTGATTGGTTGAATGGAGTCACGCGCCTATGCGCGAAGGGCGGCGCACGTGGTAACCATGGCAACCGTGGAACGTGAGATTCCAAATTCGAATTCGTTCCATATTGCAAAAAGGACGTTGCGTTTTTCAAGATAGAGTAGAGAGTTTCAGCTCCACGTTAAACGTGAACGTGACACCAATCTATTTTAGCATTGCTGATGAATGGAAGCAAATCACGTGACATTATCCACGTGCGCGTTCACGGTCAAAAACTGCGTTTTCGACGTGAAAATGAGCAAACTCA
>JAQGAF010001327.1:0-32308 GCA_034687865.1 Kryphioiulus occultus | reverse complement strand
GTAGCCATTGCTCACGCGCACATCAATTAGTCAAATTCAATTAACAATTAATTTTTAGGATTGACACCCCCTATTATGCAGATGCTATTTTCATTACAGTGAAACTTTCAGTATCCGACACTCGTTTAACCGTCAGTTTGTCAAGACAAGAAAACCACCGAAAGGTATTTTTTTAAGGAAAGCAAAGATGTTCACACAAATATAAAATTATCTGGCGTACAGACCAGTTACCACAAGTGTCCGAGCACTCAGAAAGTTCTAGAATTACAGCAAATAACAATTTAAAAAATACTGGTATTCATGTGCATGAACATGTGTATTCCGTTATCAGTCTATTCGAATATCCGCCGCACCAGAGGTCCCGACACTTGGCGGATAATCGAAGTTTCACAGTATTTGTAATTGCATGCGGTTGTTAGAATTTTCTTAAAATACTGGTGACATTTTTTACTCGTAATAACCTATATTAGTAATTAGTCGAATTTACTTTACGATTGCCTTATTTATGACATTTACATTAATTGTAATTGCAAGTGGTTGTTAAATTTCAAAATCGAATAGAGCATGCAAGTAACCAAATTTCCAAAAATAACTAAATTTCCACTTGCAAAAAATGAATAAATAATAATAAACGCCACGAAACTGTACTCGTGTATATATAGTATATTTGCAAATGGCAATTAAAATTCGTCACCAAATTTAAGGGAAATGCACTTTCTGCTGTTAGACAAGCGCATTATTTGACAGGCTTTAATAGGTATCCCATTATTTATTATGTGGCACAATGCTGTTGCCTCGTGTCATGTCAAATGCGTGCTGTATGGGCTTTTGTCAGTTTTTTTTCTCCCTCTCAATTTTGTGTTAAGTACAGTTAGCAAGCCCCATTCACAATAATGGGATTATCGACAAGAAAACAAAGGAAGCAAATTTGTTTTGATACACGATGTTGCGTATTGATTTTCTGAGGCTGGCCTATGCTCCCATGGACGCCTGTTATGGCATGGCATGTTCTTTATCTCGACGAAAAATCTCCCAGAGCTGAATAAGGTTCAGAAATCCATTTTGCTCGTAGATTGTCACGCGTGTTGCTAACTTTGGAAAATGGCCAATCAAGCTCACCAATCTCGTGTTTACTTCGGAGGAATTAAACGAGTATTTCCGGTCTTCCGCTGCCAGCGATTTGGAAGCTGTTCGCCAGTATGTAAATAGCGTGCGTTGTACGAATTTTATCAGCGATCGAGGCTTATTTCGTAATGTTATCCAAACAAGATACTGGTATAAGCGGGGGGCAAGGCCTAATCGCGTATTTACCCGTGTCCTACCATTTTTAGACACGTCCCCCGATGATCGCTTAATGGCCTTTGGAATCAGAATAGCGTGGCCGATGGCTTTACATACTCATGAAGCTTATAAGCTGGGTTGTACTTTTAAAAAATGTGTGGTATGTTTTGACCCGACCCTGTGCCGAAAATTAGACATAAAAAGTTACACCTACTGTAACTTAATGTAACTGTGCATGATCCGTTGTAGCTGCCCCTAACCGCCAAGCAAACACTGCAAGCCTTCGAGCCTTTAGGAGAAGCCCTCCTATATAGTGTATAACTAAATTGTTTACATTTGGAGGAGGAATTATACCGAAGTGTACCCATTACTGAGCCTTCATGTTTAAAACAATTCTGGCATATTTCCATCATTCGAAATGTTCACACATATGCATGCAAATGCTGTAACTGTCTCGTTTACAATGCTCATAGCTGTTGTGGTGCGTGTTTACTGATATAATTGTCACATTTTCGGTTTATCAATCCGTAATCCCCGTTCGTTCGTCTATTTCTTATCGTCGTTATGCCCAATTCGTTGTAAACCTGGCGTTTGATGTGTGACAATAGCGATTGGCGAATCAATTGTCATTGGAGGGCAAATCCAACATTGGCCCTCCACCCATTGTGCGTTGTTGACCCTGTGGTGTGTCGTTCGCTCACATTGGATTAAATTTCGAATTAGTTCCACCATTAAAACGTCATGATTGGGGAAACTGAACCCTTACGACCACTCGACGCTCATAGCAAACTTCTGCGTGTGTAAATTTATCGAATTTATTCGGAGCTTTAATTCCCACTTACACTGTTAATGTGTCCACGAGGCGTAAATATTTCGGCGAGCTTGACCAGTAATGCTAGGCTCTCATAGATGACTTTCAGTCCAAACGGCAGCTTTTAATTGTCGTTCGTCCAGTTTCTCCTACTGTACGTTATTTTTCGAGTGAATCTCGCTCATGTTTTGGCGACTCTTGTTTATTGGCTATATGTATTCCTATTACGTCTAATGTTGTCATGCGGCGGAAATACTTTCCACGAGATAAACTTACCACTAACTTCATCAACGCCCACGCATGCAATTCGATTTGGGCTGTGTGGAACCCGAGTTTCGTGACATTTCCAGTGAGGGAAAAGCGAATGATTAAAAAAAATTCCTCGATGCAGAGTCATGGCATGACATCCTTGATATCGCCAGACGATATTCTATTTTGTTATTCGATTAGTAGTGGTGACAGGAAGTGAGACTTTGGGTGTGAAACGAGTGAATGGATACTATTCAAAAGTTATTGATGTGATATCGACGCATTTCTGGGGGAAAACGACGCTGGTTGCATTGGATTTCTTATTCATTTCCAAATTCATAAACGTGCTTTTAACCATATTGGTGCGCGTGAATGTGAAATCTGGCTATAAATAATTGATATTTTTCAAGTCCTGTTCCGCTTTGTCAACAGGGTGGGCGATATGCCACTATCTATTTTAAAATGGGCTGTATTTTTATTAATTATCGATGGATGGCGAAAATTCATCAATATACAATCCTAAAATACAGTCCATTTACAACAGATAGTGACATATCGCCCATCCTGTATATAGAATGCAAATGCTCCTTATCGAATTTAGTCAGGTGATGGAAAGAGCATTCACAGCTAATGAACCTTTTCTACATTCAAGTGCGTGAAAACATTGTAATGCAGTGCCGTAGCAAATGGTTCAAAGGTGTTGTATAACCTTTGTATGCCTGCACTATCCATTTTGGTGCGGGAATGTTGCTGGAAAATGCTTTCCAAAGATGATTAGATGGAAACAAAACGTAATTGTTCGCGGAAGGATGAAAAAGCGCTAGGCAAAATGCTAAGAATTTCTTTTAATAACAGCTATTAATTACTTCCATGATCTTTGTTTATGTGTATAAAAAAGGAGGAAGAGGTAAGAATGTCGTTCATATAAAGAAAAATGTTGGTTGTTCGTCGTTTTTTTTTCCTTTT
The DNA here is from genome assembly GCA_034687865.1 of Kryphioiulus occultus. Classification (NCBI taxonomy): domain Eukaryota; kingdom Metazoa; phylum Arthropoda; class Diplopoda; order Julida; family Julidae; genus Kryphioiulus; species Kryphioiulus occultus. The sequence goes on along the minus strand of JAQGAF010001327.1, from coordinate 29,001 downwards.
TCCACTTTTTCTTTTCTGTTCTTGGAACGCCATCTGAATTGGTTTTTCTTCCGCATTGATCCTGTAGGTGGCGCTGCAGCGTGCACGAAGCACAATTCGCTTTATTAATATTTGTTGAAAAATAACATTGAGCTTCTTGCTGAATATTTCCTGAAATGCATCAGTGACTCGTCTTTCTTTTTTGTGCAGTATCTATCAAGACGAAGGCGTTTTTCGTTGTTTATTATTTGCTGCGCTGAACGAACTTACAAATATGATATTTTTTTCTCTTAAATTAAGGTTATTGGAAAACTCCGTAATTGGAAGTTTTTTTTCTCCTGAAGTTGATTCCCCGCGAAAGGTCATGTTATTTTCTGCCATAATGACTTCATTATGTTCCGATTTCAGCGATTATCGTGCGGCAAAGTCCACAGAATTGTTTTCTAATGAAATATTGCAAAGCTGTGGCGATAAATGCTGGCGGTTAACCCCTTTTCTGCACGCTTCCAGCTTGAAACTGGCAAATTAGCATATGTGTACGCAAGAACAGTTTTCGGTGCAGATGGTCGATGGTCGTTTCGATTCAACCCCATGCGTGCTGACCACTGTCCACCTTCGGAGGTCCCCGCAGCATCGCAGCCCAGATGCTGGGGATAAACGCGTCTCTTTACTTACTGGACCGTAAACAGTTCGTTGCCAGTGAAGTGTATATTGCTGTTGTTGGTTTAGCGGTTTTATGGGCAACTAAACTTCATAATCGGGATATTTGGAGTGCATCGGGGTGGCCTCTGGTGCCCAGATACTGCGCCAAATGCAATGCTGGAATGCCGATAGGCGTTAATTAATGCAGTGGCCGCTTGACCAGAAGAGAAGATCCAGAATTTGATATCGGTTTTTAAAAATCAAATCGCTCGTAACACAGCACGTAATTAAGCGAAGAAAGCACGGGATGCTCGGATGCTTCTGCAGCTGAAATCCATGCCTGTATATGGCATTGCAGCAAGATGGCGCTCTGGTTCCTTGCAGTCGAGCATGGAATCGACTTTCATGCATGACATACTGCACTCTGGAGTGACCAATACTCTTTGTAGTATGGCAGTGGGCATGACCCATTGAAATGCTCATTTTTCACGTTATTGAATTTTATTCTAGATTTGAGCAGTCAAAGGGGCCATGGGGTAAAGCTCCTTTTGCCAAAGTGCAACTTTTCAGAAAAGTATAGCCTTCTCGGCCTAAAGGTGCGTTTGCACGATATTACCAAACATTGTTATACATGTATAACGATATAGGAGACGAGGGCACCCATCTTTTTCTTGCACTTTCGTTGAACGGGAACTTAAGAGCTCCCGCTTTGAAAGTGGCACTTTAGGAAAAGGAGATGCTTATGCAACTGACCGAACTAGGCTCGAAAGTAACAAATTCAAGCCTCGAAAGTGTCACTTTTTAAAGCGACACTTTCGACCATCGAAAGGAGCAGTTTTACGCAACGCACTTTCAAATCGAAAGTTCCACTTTGGTCTGAAAGTGACACTTTTGAGGAACGGTGAGTTTTATGCAACCTGCTCCTGGTCATCTGATTGAGCGGAGAGACTAACGTAAAAAAATGTTACAGTTTTGGTATTAGTAGCCAATGGGAAACGTTTTGCAATGGCACTTACTTGATCTGGGCAATGTTCTTTGAAATCGTAATGGCTGTACTTGAAAATTGCTTTGGCCCTTGGACTCGACGACGCACGTCAATTATTGATCCAATTGGCCATTTGCAGTGGTTGCTAGGAACAAATTGGCTACAGCGATGGCTTTTGGCTGCCCAATTGTTTCATTGCTAGGATCCAATATCAGGGTCAATTGCGGGGATTAAAGTTCACCAGGTGGAATCGAGAAGGGCTGCAAACATCTTGCTAGCTACAATGTAGTTGATGGCGATGATATTACCTCCAGTGTATGTCAATGACCATTATTTTCATTCTTGGTCCTCTTTTATTTTTATCATTTAACGATTATTGCCGTAAGAGCCCAAAGATGAAACATGGAGTAACTGGAGTGCGAATTCGTGCTGATGGACGAATTCTCTCGAGTATTGTCCTTAATGAAATTTCTCTGGAGTGTGTGTATCTCCTGGGCAGCAGTCGGAAAAATAATGTCAATTTTGTTGTGCGTGCCTCTGCCAATAATCCCCTCGTACACGATAAAGCAATCGAGATAGATTTTTGTCATTTGCCAGCGTTTTAGATGGTCGACGTTTAATGGTGATCCAAATTGAAGCTAACGCTAAGGGGGAAAAGTCAAGGGTTTTGACAATGGATTATGTTCACTTAAACTGCGCCGATGGCCCCTGTTTTCCGCATTATTCAGCTTGGGACGCATTGTTAAGCGTCATAATACAGCTGTCGGACGATGATGTTAAATCTGAAGTGATAGAACATGTCACTGACATCCTCCCTCTTGTATCACTCAATGTTCCTGCTCCTTTTTACGAGCGTTTTGCCAAGGACTACTTTAATGTCGTCTCGGATTAGATATATGAGGAAAAAATGAAGGGCTGTCACGATGGACGTTGACTTTCCGGATGATATCCTCTTCGAATCATAATTTTACTCCCAATTACACTTAGTGGCAGTGGATCGAGGAAACGACGAAATTATTGCCGAGCAAAGAGACTCATGGTTGCTATTTAGTTGCAGTAAGTTTATAAAGATGCTGTCCGAGTCATATGTACTAGTCAGTATTTCTGTTAACATGTCTGGTGATGAGCTAAGATTTTTCGTACATTGTCATATAGAATTTCAGTACATTCACAGTAGTTAGAAATTTTGAGAAAGAATACTGCTTAATGAGATGAAACCCAACTGCTTAGTACAGTAGTCCCGTAGTACTGTATCTCTTTGAACTAAGTTGTTAAGTGATCTTTTAAATTCATTTGTGAAAGGTTTTATATTTAATCTTCTAAATTCTTTCGTTAATTCGTTAACTTGCTGTGTATCATGTAATATTAGCCAAATAATCCATGGCGTTATAACTGTTGGTCTGACTTGATCACTAGTGGAACGTTTAACGACCCAAGGTTGTACAGTACGATGGTATACTTGTTGGGTGTTTTCAGTTATAAATTCATTATAATTTTAACACACTTACCTAGAACATGACATTTCCTTGCGAAAAACATGTACGTATCAGGTCAGTGTACTCAATTTTACTCTGCACTCTTGTGGACGTTTTGAACCTTATCACTTGTTTGATATTGGGATGCATTAATACGCCTGCTATAATTGCTAATGAAAAACAGGGGACCAAGTGCCCAAACTAGAATTCTGGCACGTACGATTTTGACTTTTGTGAATGTTTTTTTTGCAAGGAAATGCCATGTCCAATATAAGTGTGTTAAAATTATGATGAATTTATAACTGAAAACACCCAACAATTACAGTTAATAAGACTATTTCATGATATGAATAATCTTAACAAATTTTTAGATGTACTATATTCTTATGTAGCAGTAGACAAGTAGACCTGATACGGTCTATAGTTTAAATGGAGCTATGTGACTTGCTGATATGACAACTTCGCCTTGACAAAGTTCGTCTTCAAGTATTCCATCCTGAATTGCAAATCGCATTCAGTGGTCAGTGGCATTGTCGTGACCATAAAACGCAGACCATTCCATCGCCGTTATTAAGTTGTTGGAACATTTAATTTTTTGACCGAAACGGGTCGAGTAATGTTAAGCAATATTTACTGTCCGGGGTATTTGGGACATTGAAAACAATTGCCGCATATCATAACTTCTACATGGCTTCTCCCTGCTGCGCTCCAATACGAAATTAAAAATATTTCTGCGAGCTTTTGTAGCGGCTGTTGCGGTCGTTTTCTATTTTTCCTACTTTATTAGTAGCAGAGGGGAAATTAGTCGGAAGTTTTAAATTGCTTTTGCTTTTCAACTCTGTATAAAACGCCCCCGAAGTGAAAACGCTGCATGGGACTGCTCTTTATTATTGCTGTTCACCATGCTTGAGCTATGCTTGTTTACAGGTTGTTTGGGATTTATTTTACAAGTAATTTACCAGCATGTTTGTTGGTTATTAAGGTATGGTTGCCTGGAGGCACGTGCAAGTAATAAGAACGCCAAGCAACCATAACTGATTCTTGCTACGGAAAAATAATAATTTCGTTTAACGAAGATACACGCGCAAATACACTGGGTTATCCCCTGAACGTTAAAAAGTTGTTAATGAAAAATCATGAAAATGATAATCATAAGTATCATCAATATATAGAATAGCAGTGACTGCGCGTGTCCTGGACCCTATTCCACAAAGGGATGGAATTGTACATGTATTTGTAGAGGTATTGGGTAATAATTCAATGTTTGTGTTCCACAACAAAAATGTTCTACGCTTCTGTGTTATTGTTCCATACGTCACAAATTACAAATACCTTAAATCAAATTGTAAAATTTTCTAATAATTACAATTTATTCGATATCATTGGTGGAACACACTACTACAAGCCCATATTTGTTCCAGTCCATACATTTGTAACTTGTGTACACTAATACTTGCACACGTTGTGGAATAGGGCCCTGGTTTTCCTGAGTTTGAATTTGCCGCTCAAATACTATAGCGTTGATTCATTGAATAGTCACGTGCCATTCCTTTTAGGAAGGTGTTCTAAACTTATATTTCAAAACTTTTTCAAAGCTGGCGTAAGATGTACCTTTTGTACATACTTTATCTATGGTAAGACCATTAGCAGGTAATTATTATATTGACAGATTAAAATACGATGAGTTTAAATTTTATTTGTTGAGTTTTCAAATACAATTTATGGATGCCCAGCTTAGATGGATGATGGCTAGTTTTTTGGCAAAGAAAAAAGTCGAATATCCCTCTTCTCAAAATGTTATTTTCTTCGTTCTTGCATAGCTTGCATTTTCTATGCAGTGTATTTCGAAAGAGGTTCGTCAGATATGCGAAAACCAATGTTTATTTTACAAAGAAATGGAGTTGTTTCCTCCCCGCAAGGATGCTGTTGTTGTCGTTAATATCGCGATAAACCAGCTGAACCTGATAATTAATTTGCTCATTATTTGTGAATTTCAGATCCTTGCGAAGGCTTCCAGTGCGATCCGACGCAGGTGTGTCAGTTGAACGAAAACCGCAATCCGGTGTGCCGTTGCAATAGCCAGTGCACGGCCGATATCAGACCTGTTTGTGGTTCGGATGGCAAGACCTACAGCAACGAGTGTGTCATGAGGGTAGAGGCTTGCAAGGCCAGGACTAGTCTTCGCATCATTTACAGGGGAGAATGCCGTAAGTTTATTTCCAACTTATTGTCAGCACTTGAACTAAGATTGCCGTGCTCGTCATTGCCAGTTGAAGATCAAACCAAAGCCAGGCTGCGATGAGAAATTGAACTTGCATGAACAAGTGGTGTCCAATATACATTTGCATATACCTGTATTTGACTCGCGCGACAAGGTATGGATACCGTTTGAAAAACATGCGGTACTTGAGCTCACTCTCAAGTACAGGTTGCCCTATATTGACATTTCGAAAATTCAAACGGCCAAAAAAAAACGTGACTAAAGAAAGTGCTTTGTTTCATGGAACGTTTTATCATCGCTTATGATAAATTTTCAAATAAATGTGCAGGGAGTCCTCACTTAACGTCGTTGGCCGTTTAATGAAAACCACGACTTTAAGTGAAACTGAACAAAAAAATGCGTACGGCAGAAATAAAGGACAGAAATCGGTATGGTTGTAGGAAAGGCCTTTGAATCGCAAATATATTAACGGCTGTTTCCGAAGTCATGGCAACAATTGAGTGGTAGTACTCATGAAAATAAACAAAAATTTCCTTAATAACCTATGTCCGAAAACTGCCCATTCTGTAAATGGTCAGGCGTTCATCCAAATGAAAAATTTGATAGTATTCACATAACCAAACAAAAATGTTCCTGCTCGTGCATGCAAATTCTTGGGTATCAGGTACTTGCATCTCGGAACGGGTCGTTTTTAGACCTAGGTTATAAGAGGCATTTTCACTTGTTTTCATGAGTACTACAACCCATTAAATTTGGATAAAATTCCAACCATTTGCTGTTAGTCATGATTTAAAGAAAAAGGCCCCTGCATCTCGGAAACGGGCCGTATTCAGACCTACAGTGTATGTTATTAGGGACATTTATGTTTGCTTTCGTGACTTCTGAAACACCCTGTGTATATTTCTCAGCAAAATGACATTAACTATAAGACGTACAGTGAGGAATTCCTGTATTTTTAAAGAACGACCATGGTCAGAAAACAACGACAAAGCTGCGCTTTTTATTCTTGTGAGCCAGTACAGAAAACACGTTTATTCTTGAAAACTCCAGTTACCGTGCCTACATAAGTTTTTTTTAATATTCTCATAAACATGTATATTGCATATGCTCGTATAATTGAAACCCCGTTGCATGAGAAGTAAATTTATTCAGAATGGTGCAAATGGCTATCAGACTCTAGAGAGGCAATCACTGCTAACATCAAAGCTATGCTGACTCGCGATGAGTTAGGGGCAGCACGACGGCAGTAGGGAAAATTCCGAGTTTCTTCTCTTTCCAAAAGCTTATAAGAAAAGCTAATATACTTTGAAAATTCGTGTTTTTGCAATGCTAGTATTTCATCTCGTGATAGCATCATATTAAAAGCATATTTTTTCGGCCTTAACTGATTTCAATGCCGGAAAGAACTTATGCTCGGAGTTACCCGATTTCAAAAAAAATGAACAGGGTTGAGAATCCCGCTGTGATATATGATGCTCATTAGCACAAAGCCATTATGGCGCCTATTAAATCATGATTTTCGAGATATTTTCTAACGATTGGGCTTACCGTATTATTTTCCGCCTTAAACACGCCTTGTCAACCTTTCATTGTACGCCTGTGGCGCCCATTGCCTTCGGATTACGGCCACTTACATTTTTCTCCTAAATTTGAAAGCCTGGCGACGTCGTATTTCAGGATTATTTTTTGAAAGCATTTCAAATATACGGTTATTTAAAACTGGAAAGGGGAAAAGTTATACGGCTGTATGGAAGTTGGGCGAGGATTATGGCGGAATTTGTGGCTTTCTGGGATTTCTTTCATTTTGATATCCAGAGCTGGACAGCTGCGCTGAATGTCTAGCCACAGAAACATCATTGGTTAATTACCTTGTCTGAGTATTTCGATTAAGATTTTATCTGTATTTTTCAAAGTTTTCCTGACTACAGATTGGTATAAGCGTGAAACGGAAGTTTGTGCTCCACTCCTATTTTTCTGAATGTCAGTCTGGGTTGTTTTTACATGCGTTGTGCCTTTGTCATGTTTGCTACCAGCTTTCATAGTAGTTGATCAATGGAAGTATTTTAAATGAGCGTCGTGGGAGATCCACAAACTTCTGCACGATTGCGATTGATTTTATTCTCTTGTTTTCTTATTTTTTCTCAGAAACAAATCCTTGCGATGGTGTGACGTGCTTGCATGGCAAAGTTTGCGATATTGATCGCTTCGGCATAGCCACGTGCCACTGTCCGGCCATTTGCGAATTGGTCATGCGACCAGTTTGCGGCAGTGATGACGTCACCTACGATAACGAGTGCGAGTTGAAAAGGTCATCCTGTGTCAAGGAACGACCCATTCACGTCCAGTATCGGGGAGTTTGTGGTACGTCTCAACAATTGAGAACAATAAACTAATTGGCATGGCGATTGTTTAATTCAAAATTTAAAATATGCAAGGTGATCCGATTTGGTCGTTTTGTATTTTTTTAATTTGCATACCTGTATTTCGGATTCATATAATTCATCCTAATTCAAAGGGTTAAAATTGTTGCTTTAGGTGCCGAAGGGCCATGTAATGGCGTTAAGTGTAATTACGGAGCCATTTGCGTAGTGAAAGGGGACCAAGCCATTTGCGAATGCCCTACCTGTTCTTCGGAATTTAGGGCCGTTTGCGGCTCCGATGGCATCTCTTACAGCAATGAGTGTAAATTAAAGCAGGAGGCCTGTGTTCAGAAAAAGGAAATTACTGTGGCCAACGAAGGACTCTGCAGTAAGTTTAATTTCTCATTTTTTAAGTTATTTAATAATTGACTGCGTGTTAATATATTTTCATTTTGGAATTCATTAGATGGATGTGATAATCAACAGTGTAAATTTTATTCCATCTGTGAAAACGATGGTCGTGGAACGGCCAGATGTACCTGTCCAGAGTCTTGCGTTCAGGTAGGTCTTGCTTTCAGATTTGTTTATTTTAAGGGTTGTTATCAATACTGAAAGAAACTGTAAATTTGTGTTTTACAATTATTAGGTCGATGCGAAAGTTTGTGGAACAAATGGCATGACATATGATAACGAATGCCTGATGAAGATTGACTCTTGTAAGACACAGATGAATATCACCGTAGCCCAGAGGGGTAGTTGTGGTAAGTCTCTATTTTGTTTTAGCATGTTAAGAATAGTTTAATGTTTAAATATTGAAGAAATAAAACTGAACATTAACACTTTCTTAAACATTTAAGAGATAAGTGCATTTGCAAATGTTTGGAACATTCCATGATGTGTCAGGGTTCAGACTTTCTGCAAAGTAAGGGAATGTCAGGGAAATTGAGATAGTTTGCATCAGCTAATTGACTAGTCATCATGTTTTATAAAAATTTAGGATAAAATCCATAAATTTTCTTATTTTTTTAATTTTCATGTAAAATGTAAGGGAAATGACTGAAGTGGTCAGAAAATGTAAGGGAAATGACTGAAGTGGTCAGAAAATGTTAGGAAAATCGACTTGAGAATTTGAGTGGGAATCCTGTGTATGTTAAATATGTAAATGACATTTGCAATTTCTACTGTTTTTTTTGTCTACTTTTAAACTTTTCTTTCATTACACTTGATAGTTCGGTTATTTAAGCTTTATCTGCGTATGTTGAAATACTGAGGCTTATTTTCTATTTGATTTATAATTTTGCCAGTTTATTAATTTATTTTGAAAGCCGTAACATTAGTTTACAGTAGGCCTAATATATACATGTATAATCGGTAGCATATTTTTTATTTTATGCGGTTAATTTTGTAGAGTTCGACAAGATTCTCTCTAAAAAGTAATCAGTCTTTCTGATTACTTCTGCGTTGAGTTTCTTGTTTTCTTTTATCCAGTATGAACTGTTGACATCCAAACTGATGTTACATACACTAAATTTCTTAACTTTACTCTGGTTTCTTTCCAATTTGTGCGTCGTTTTGCTGGAGAGCTTCAGCAAATTCATTATGCAGATGGCGGAGGCCAAGGAAACAGATGCGACATTATTTTTTATTTAATTTTGCAAGATGTGCTTCCTGCATTGCCGCAAGATTTAAATGAAAAAGTGCACCTGTTCTTAACTATCCATTGCCTGGCATCTTGGCTCCTATGCAGTATGTACCTTGAGAGTAGCCAGAATCTGGTTTGTATATTGGCTAAGCGAGGCAATGTGCACCAGGTTTATTCGGAGCGTATTTATGTCGGAAAATAAAAATTGATTAAAAATTCTCCTCTTGCCAAAAAAAAATGATGCTGGAGCTTCCATTTGGCTAAAGTAAATGGGCATTTATGAATAGATTAAGCTACTTAAAAGCTGGGAAAGCGGATTTGTGGAGTTTTTGATGCGTGCGACATATTTTTATTAAGTAATCCGTATGCGTCTTTATGAAATTGGGACTAAACGTTTGACCCAGTGCGTTAACATGTGCTTGTAATGGCTATTGCTGAAATTGCAAAATTTGTTAGAAATTTGAGTGTGTGGTTCGAAATAATTTCATACATAATACAGGCTTCAGTAATCATGTAATTTACTTTAGTTCGCAGTGTCCATTTAACGCTAAATTTCTAACAACGTTTACCTGATTTACATTGAAAAAGTCAGGAAAATTCAACAAATCACTAACAGCTTTTTCATAGCTAGTTATTCGTTAGCGCAAAAATCAAGAGATGACAAGCAATTCTGTAAAAGAAATTAAAAAAATCTAATCTAAATTTGCTGTTATCAATTTACCATTTCTTACATTGGCACGTCACATTTTTGCATTTTCAGTAGTCAGGGTGGTCAGGGAAATTTGTTTTAAAACACAGAAAAGTCAGGGAAGTTGACAATGTCATCTCTGGGGAACCCTGAAAATGTGGCTTTCACCAAGTCGTTTAGTCTCAGTATTTGATCAACGAAAAAATGTTCAGTAAAAAAACTGAGACATCCTGTGGTTGTTTTTTTACACGTAGTGCCTCTTATTGCAGCAATTAAGTTATTGAGGTTTCCCCGAGTTTTTTCACAAAAATGCAATGCTTTTTTTGCAGACCTCTGCTTAAATGTTCATTGCAAGTTCGGAGCCAAGTGTGAAGTTGGTCAGTGTGTGTGTCCAACCGATTGCCCAGATGCTGCCGAACCTGTATGTGGCAAAGATGGTGTGACCTACACCAATGAGTGCCACATGAGGAAAGCAGCCTGTCAGACCAGCAAGGAAGTTGAGGCTCATTTCTATGGCGAATGTGAGAACACCTCTGGAGTGGGTAAGTGGGACCATTTCCAGAACAGACACTCTGTATTTTACTGCCTTCAAGCTTATTTCTTGGCCTGCTGGTCCTTTTTGCTTCTCTAAACACCTAACCTTGCCTTGACTTTCTTAACCACCTTCCCGGATCCCATTTTATTGACCACTAACCATCAGACGAGGGCTCTGGTAACGATAGCGACGAAGACTGCGATGAAGACACTTGTCGCTTCGGTGGCATCTGTGAATATGACGCCGAAAATGTCGGACACTGTGTCTGCGTCATGTCCTGTAAATATTCTCCACGGGCTGCTGTCTGCGGCACCGATGGTCAAGTTTATCCGAACGACTGCGAACTGTCTTTGCACGCTTGCCACCATCAACTAGACATTAAAATACAACCCATTGAAGCTTGTGGAGGTTGGTTCTTCAGCTTACTAAAATTTAATGCCATCTCTGCAGATTTGCATTTGAAAATACAATATCTGTTAGCTGCATATAGCAGATTTTTTTCCCATGTTTATTGCCCATGCTCATTACAGAAGTAGCTTTTGGAATGTTAGCACTGCAGAGTTTTTGCTGGGGAAATGCCTTAGATGACGCTGGGGATTTTTCAATGCAGGCTGCTTATCTTCCATATTAGAGATTCAAACATAGACAGACCACCTCACCCTTTTAAATAAACTTCTACCGATATTGTAAAATTAAATTCGTGAATTATTTGAGGTCTTTCTTTAAGACAATTTACCCATAATAAACATCGACAAACTACTTATAGCAAAGGCAGTGGAATCATATTGTGTCATATTCCTTATTAGACGCAGTAGTTTGTGGATGTTGATTATGGGTAAATTCTTAAAATAAAAGCCAAAAATATTTCTGGAATTTAATTTTGCAGTATCCGTAGAGATTTACTTAAAATGGTAAGACAAACCGTATTTGTCAATGTTGATTTTTAAATTTGAATAAGAAATGTGGTCTTATATGACCATTTTGCGTGGATGTCATAAAAAATGCGCGTATTTTCAACTGTCATTCTATCATTGATATTTTGGAAAGGCCTAGATTTTTTTTCACTTAAGTTTTATATTAAATTTATAAGTTAATTATTTGTGCGGAGAATGCCTTTCAGTCAAGGGCTTTTTGACGTTTGCTATCATGTAAACAGCCACTTAATTTTCGTTACTAAATCAAATCAAAATTGAACTGGTTCGAAATTGACATATTATTAAATGTATTTTGACATCTATTACTAGAGCAAATTCTGTCTGGATCAAACGTCAATTCCGAACGATGTTAATGAAAATATGCTCTGTTTTCTATTTATTGCATTCTGACGGGGTTGCTGCATGCCTGGTATTATGCTCTTGGTAGCTGAAACTTTGTCATCTTTTCTAGCCCTGGCTTCCCCCCCTTGTGATGGTGATCCTCCTCTCGTTAACCCTCATACTAACCTGGATTATAATTGTGGCGGAGATCCACCTTATGAAAGCTGTCCTTCTGGCAGTTATTGTCACAAGTCTCCTTACGGCACCTTTGCCAAATGTTGCAAAGACGGTGAGAACCTTTACCTCACCCGTGTGTATGTGAATTAGCCCCGGAATGTTGCCTTATGTCTTCAAATACTGAAATGGGTAAATTGCAGGGACAGATTTCGTCATCAAGAGCTGCAGTGAATCTGCTCACGGATGCTGTCCGGATCGCAAAACAGCCGCTCTTGGACCGGCTCATGCGGGATGCCCGAGTAAGGCTTTCTTGAAATCCTCAATTTCTACAGCATACATTATCTTGAAATCTGATGTCTGAAATGCAATTTTGACTACTTTTCCCCCAACCTAGGCGTTTGCAAGTGTAATAAGTTGGGATCTCACGGCGAAATGTGTGATCCAGTCACCCGGCAATGTTCTTGTAAGCCGGGGGTTGGAGGACTTCGCTGTGACCGTTGCGAACCTGGGTTTTGGGGACTTCCGAAAATCTCGGAAGGCAACAGTGGATGCATTCGTATGTTATTTATTACAAACTTCCATTATAGCATGAAGTGCATGCGTGGCTCCTGTTCTTTGTGTCAATTGGCATGTTTGCCAGCAACCCCAGAGATTTCAGACATCTTGTATTTCTTGTCTAGCTTGCGGGTGTTCAATGTTTGGCAGCGTGCGAGATGACTGCGAGCAAATGACCGGTCGGTGCGTCTGCAAGCCAGGGGTCAGCGGCATGAAGTGCAACGACTGTCCAGCCGACCAAGTCCTGGGACCAAATGGCTGCTCCGAAGGGGATTCCTCAACTCCGATTCCACGCAATTGTGACGAATTGCAGTGTTTCTTCGGGGCCAAATGCGAGGACCACGAAGGGCATGCCGAATGCATCTGTGATTCGAAGTGCACTCAACCGGCGCAGGATCCTGTATGTGGGTCCGATGGCCAGACGTATGGATCCGATTGCCAACTAAGGCTATTTGCCTGCCGCTATCAGAAGGATATTGTCGTTAGGTCATTGGGACCTTGCTCAGGTAATTTCCCTATGAGCAAAAAGACTTGGCCTGCAAGGTTTATGCATGGTTTCACTCCAACCTCACGCTCTTCCTTGCAGATCCAGCTATGGACACAACGGAACCTCCATATAGACGATCAACAATCCGTAGAACTACGGATCTAGCCGAGTACAACAGCTTGTCGAAATCCACGCGCCATTTGGCTCATAACAATATTCCAGAAAATCTGGTGAGCACCAAACCAACTAGTGCTGCCCCGTTAGTTAAGGGTATCATTGGAGACATCTGCTTTCGAGACAAGGATTGCACCGTGCCATTTACTCGATGTCGCGATGGCTGGTGCGATTGCAGGGAAGGATATTACCCCAACACAGATCGACATCAGTGTCACGGTAACAAATTTCCTTATTTATTATTAAATTGTTAAGGTTCAGTTTCTCCAACAACAGTATTTCTTACCGGAATTCTGAATTGCTGCATTTTAGTACAATCGTTGCAAGCAAAGGCAACGCCCGAAACGCCGATGACGGTATGCAGTTCGCAGCCGTGTCTGAATGGCGGTGTGTGCTACTTGGAGGGCCGCACAGGGTTTCGCTGCATTTGTCCACCAGGGATCAAGGGCAAACACTGCGAAGATGGTTAGTGTCCTGGCTTTATAAATTTTACCAAAATGTTCTTCCGTCTCATGTTGATGGCACGGGGCCTATGCTTTAATTGCAGTGCCTACGTACGATATTCCGGCCTTTTCTGGCAAATCTTATTTGGAATTGAAAAAGTTGAGGGCTTATAGTCAGGTCACCATTGACATAGAATTTCGCAGTTATGCGAACAACGGTATCTTATTGTACAATGGTCAGAAACCTGATGGCCAAGGGGATTTTCTGTCATTATCTATCAAGAACGGATTTGTGGAATTTAGGTAAGTCCCTCATGTTCATTATTTGCTACTTTTATGCGTAAATCCATGAAAGTAAATCTTCTTGATTTAAAAAAGTAATAGAGGAAAACATATCAGGAGATATTATTTACTTGAAAATTAGTCAGCAATTAACGCGAGTGATCTTTTAAATTTCGTTAGATATAACCTAGGCAGCGGCCCAGTGATTATTCGCAGTTTGCATAAAGTTCGAATGAAAAAGTATCATCGAGTGGTAGCCAAGCGCTTCCACCGCGATGGGATGCTCCGTATGGACAACCAGGACGATGTTGCTGGACGCTCCCAAGGGATGCTCAAATCTTTGGACCTGAAGCAAAACCTGTATATCGGATATGTTCCTGGAGATAATAATTTGTAAGTTTCCTTCCAACAGTAAAATTCGTAGAAACATGTATGCAACGTTAGAAGTTGTTGAATTTTATTAGGAATTGACGTTGTCACATTTTCTTACAGGGTGTTTGAGAATATTGGTGTCTCAATGGGCTTGGTAGGCTGTGTACGTAAATTGAAAATTGGTCGGCGTGACATCAATTTGAAATATCCAGGAACCAAAGATATAATTAAGAGCATTGATGTTGGTAAGAAGTTCAACGTAGATTTAAGGAAAGCACTTGATTTTTTGTGAAATTTGTAAGTTAACATCGCTGATTTTGCTCATTCAAGGTGAATGCGGTGAAAATCCTTGCGTTAGCATGCCTTGTCAAAACGGAGCTACCTGTATGGCAGTAAATAAAGATCAATTTAAATGCGTTTGCCTTCATGGTTACACAGGTAGGTTAAGCTCCAAATAGCGATGACGAACACGTGGAATCCCTGACCCATATTGACGACACATTTTTAATGTTCCAGGCAAAGTTTGTGAGACTGCTATTAACCCTTGTAGTCCAAATCCTTGCACTCATGGCGCCACATGTGTCATCCTTCCTGCAGCAGGACACGTCTGTATGTGTCCGCCTGGGAGGAAAGGTGAACGGTGTGAAGACTGTAAGCATTATTTATATTAATTGTTCTGCACAAAATCGAATGAAATTCCATTTCTGATTGGTTTCCGTTGCGCTTCATGTAGTGAAACCGGAAGTTCACGAAGTGTTCATCCCAGATTTCGATAGCACATCCTATATTGAACTGCCTACTCTGCAGAATGTTGGACAATCGCTGTCTTTCGAGGCCTGGTTTTTGACAAGATCACTGGATGGCCTGCTCTTTTACAGTGCCCAGACAGCTACTGGCAAGGGAGATTACGTCTGCCTTAACCTCGTTAATGGGCATCCCCAGTTCAGGTTTGATTTGGGGAGCGGACCAGCGAATGTTACGTAAGCTTACATTTTTCAATACTGTAGATTGTTCTATTGTGCCATCATCAATTTATTACGTGATAAATATTGCGAACTGAACTGGAAATTAGGTCAGACTGTTTGGATAGTAACTCGACACTGTCTCCAGAGTAGAATAAGTTCAGTTTATAGTTCATTTTAGAACACCCGGGACAATGCTGTTTACGAATTTTAAAAAGGCGTTCGATTAGCAATTAAACTAAAACAGTATTTTAATTAGTTAAGAATTCGATTCCTGGCTCAAAATAAGTAATTGCATTAAACTTCCAATTGCAAATTCCAAAATTGTCCATTAATTGGATTTGTTGCAATGTAATCAGGGATAATTGCTTGTTACGTGTTTCTCGAGTTAGTGTTTTTAGAGTTAGGTTGAAGTTCCCTAATATATTTAATTATTTAATTTAGGAGCTCTGAGCCTGTCACTGTTGGAGAGTGGCATTCCATCAAAATATCCAGATTCAACCGTAAAGGTACTATGCAAATTAACAATGGACCATTAATACAAGGCGAATCAGGGGTACGTTCGACAATTTAAAAGTTTAATGATTGGCACGTAAAACCATAATTATTGATTTACTAGTGAATATTTAATATCAGATTCCACTAAACGAGCTAAATGTTGAGCAACCATTATACATCGGTGGTTTCAAGTCCATTCAGTCTCTGAATATCGACGCTGGCGTTCAGACTGGATTGAACGGAGCTATTCAACGTCTAGTGGTGAATGGTGAGGTGTACGACAGCCTGATGGAGAAATCGACGGCCACACATAGAATCACCAAATATCATGGGCCACCCTGTAACCACAATCCGTGTCTTAACGGGGGAATCTGCATTCCACTTCTTAGGGAATTCACTTGTAAATGCCCTATGAAATTCATCGGCAAAACGTGCGAAACGAGTACAACTGATATCGATATAAACCAACCAGTGGCCTTCAATGGGACCACATTTCTCAGATACATGAACAAGATAGCTAGAAAGTAAGTGGATTATTATTGAGTTCTATATTTCTACTAGTTTCCATCTTGAAGGACCTCAAATCTACAATAATTCACTAACCCGTTTATTTCTCTTATCCATTTTCGCTGCACTAACCATCCTTCCGCTTAATATCTAAACTCAGCGGTAATGAAACTATCAATTTAACTGAAATCGAACTAACCGAAGAGTACGAAAATTTTGAGTATGAGTATGAGGAAGAGGAAGAATTACGGTATGCTACTAATCCACTTGTAAATAAAGCACGTCATTTTATGTGAATAATTCAACGAATTTGATTGAATGATTTGTTTAGGAGAATTATATTTCAAATGTTAAATCTAGGATCATATGTTAAATTTGAAATTGCAAGCAAAATAATGTTGTCGATGGTTGATTAACAGGATTCCGGGTCAGTCCATGAATACTTTCGAAATCAAATTTCGTACCACTGAACCAAATGGAATACTGCTGTGGATGAATAAAGGCTCGACGTTGAAAGGAGATTATTTCGTGGTTGCAGTCATTAACGGTTTCATCGAATATGCTTACAATCTGGGAAAACAAAAAGATTTCGTGTCAATTAAATCCCAATTAAGAGTGGACGACGGGAAGTGGCACATTGTTAATGTTGATAGGCAAGTTTAATATGGGTACATTTGTAATGGTAATTGCAGTGATTCTTTCCTTGCTTTTAACCATCGAATTGTCTCTTCAATATCTTAAGGAAAAAGCGGCTTGGCACGTTACACGTCGATAACGAAACTCCAGTGACTGGCACTTCCAATCCAGGGACCACCATCCTAAATACAAATGGACTCCTATGGATAGGTATGAGACTTACATGTACCCATTAGTCTTCAATATTTAAGCTTGCCTGTACATGTAAATCCTTAAAAGGGTAAAACGTGAAGAATTCTCTTCAACTCGTAGTAATTAGTTTTTTAAAGCAGTAGTTTTAATTGCGCAGTCGAATTGTGTAGGCGTGAAGTACAGCACTTGTTTACCTGAGAGTACATTTAATTTATACGTTTGAGGTGTTTCATGATATTGGCAGTCGGCCAAACTAGTCTGATTTGTATGAAAAAAGTATTATAAGTGTTTAATGAACACTGCCTTGGCAAATTCCTTCGTCAAGCATGGTTCAACTTTTGAAAACTTCCTCAAAAAAATTTTGAACAAACAACACTTATTTTCAAAACATAATGGTTACACCATGGCTTGTTTGGCCTTGAGGACATCCACATACTACGCCGCAAAGTTTTTGCCATTTTTGACCCCCCTATCCCCTTGTCGACAAACATGATACCCTTTACCCCTTAAACTACACCGCCACCACATTTTAACCCCCCTTTAATATCACACAAAAATCAAATAATGCAAAACTTTTAAGGGACATATCGCTTGTGATCGGTGATTGTAGAAATGCAAAACTTGTATTTCCAATTTGAATTTCACAGTTTTAAGGTTGATTTTTCCATGGCAATTCAACCCAATTATGAATAACTCCAATATATTTTCTTTTCCCCATTCCCACATTCTACAAGTGTATTACGAACTATTACGAGGTGCATCATTCATCGCTTGCAGGAGTGTCTTATATTCCAATTTCATTTCAGGTGGATCACCGGCGCTTCCCACGGGCTTACCAACTGAATATTACACGGGTTTTACGGGCTGCATCGAAACGGTGCGGATTGATGGCGAAAAACTACACCTTGTCATGAACGGAGATAACAATGTACAGTTCTGCACGGACGCATGACGAGGAGGCCAAGCGTGAAAAAGTACGTTGTGATTTCAATTGAGTCCGTTCGCTGACTAACCACACGGATTGATAAACAATTTGTGAAATCTGGATGCAGCGACGAGTGTACAGGCAGAATTTATGGAATGGACACTAGCATGACAGTGACGTCATTGCGCCTCCGAGCAGCTAGTGCCGTATTGTCGAACACTGGCACGGGGAATTCGAGGGTATCGTGCACTTGTCGTGACAGACTAGCGTTTTCACCCTTGTACGTCGGAATATTCAATATTCACCAACAACAACTTTAATCCAAAGCCTGATCTGGCCCCTCTGGATCCATGCCCATTGCTCGAAAGCCATTTTACGCATTTCGAATACATTTTACTGCATAATTCATCGACCAGTCAAGCGACAGATGTGCCATCAACTTGAAGGCCAAATCAGTTTAGAAGCGTTTTCCAGAGTCGCTATACTATGTCTAGTACGAATTCTGTTTTCCCCCATATCATTTGACATGTTTGAACTCGTCAGCTACTGCATTAGCTTATCGGCTCCATGATGAGTGGAAGAATCGTGTATAAATACTATCCTAACTTAATGAATTTAATTTGATTTTTCATGTGCGTGCGTGTGAGAAAGTCGAGATATTAAAGTCATATTTCTTCTTTTTTTCAGTAGACAGCCTGCTTGTCAATTTTTATTGCGTGTCTCATTTGAAAATTGACATTCCTGTTTTAGCACTGTGCCAACTGCTAAGCTGAATTTATTGCTGTCATTAAAGGTACGTTATGCATGTACATGTGTGGTATTTTTTCACATTTCACATTTGTTCCTCCAATTGTATTCTAGGCGTAAATTCATTCCATGTTGATCCTATCTGTTTGTTGAGCACTCCATATGATATTTTGGGTCAAAAATGAAAGCAAGCGATCAAAGATTGACATGTCGTGGTGTAAACAGAACCACTCCACCTGTTCCTGTTCGATTGGTACGATTTTTCGTTGAACGTATAATCTATATTTAGGATTTTTGATAAGAAATGCATACAAGTAGCGATCACACTATTGCCAGGATGAATATCAACATTGACTTATGCCAAATTGTACAGTATATCATCTGTCAAAATTGAATTTATAGCCATAGTAAAAATCACTGTTAACTTTCTTGATTTCAAGCCAAATCAGTGTGACATTCACCCCGCTGTTATGCTGCTAGTTATTCTAAACATGTTCCTTATTAACGGTTTCTAGGTTAGACATCTGATTTGCCTTCCAATATAATCACTGCGCTTAGCGCGATCATTGCTTAAGGGCCGACTAGATAATATTTGAATTTAGTTATTAAAGTGAAATCGAAACCAAATTAACTGAATTAATAACTTCATTACTAAGATTAGTAAAAATGCAATATTGTTACAAGAATTCGGTTGGATATTCTGGATTTCCCAGTCAGTTTGCTACACTGTTAATTACTACATGTACACTGTATGTCAGATTTATGGATTGATTATTGATCAATGACAAAGTATCAAACTTACTTATTTCAACTTAAGAATATACATTGTATATCATGTTGTTAATGCAGATGTCGTCCTTCGTTTTCGATTACTAATTGCATGATCAGTCAGGTAATAAAATATTTTATGATTGAACTAAGTTAATTTTATCATTACGCATGTAAACGTTATATGCGTAATAAAGGACGGGTTAATGTTTTATTGAGGTATTTATGAATTGGCAAGGGATCAGGGATAGCTTTGTAAGTTGTAAATGCATTAATTGGTTGCTGGCATAACGGCTCAGAAGTCAATTTACATTTAATTATGTTATCAAAGCTTTCGATTAGAACACGATGCGTAGGTGCTAATTGCTATATCAGGTACTAGTAATTACTTTATCGTCGAAAGCAGGAACTTTCAGGCGCTCTTCTATGAATTCCGAATTGTTCCAAAAGAATTCGAAGATAAATTTTGAATTACATTTTGCCAACTTCCCTGCGATTGCTGAGATAATAATCTTTCTCGTTATCTGAGCTCCAACATGTCGCCCTGGTTCAAATTCCGGTTCCTACTCCTAGGCGGCGCTGGCGCAGTTTTGGCTTCACTTCATAGGCATGTGATGCTCGCTAGTTGCCGTGATTGAATTTCGCCTGGAGATATGCCAAGTTGAATAACACACATGCTTTATTTGGGGTTGAGCAGTTTAAGCGGAAGGTTGTTACGCGTCCGCCGCGTTGTAAAGAGCAGTTACGGTAGTTCATTTATTTTTAATTGCGCTTGTAAAATCAGTGCGCATCTAATGAATGTTGATCATCGAACGGGATATACTAGCATTCCATTTGTCAAGGTCGCGACGTTCGAAATTCGAGAAAACTGCAACTATAGGAAGCTACAATGAACGGCTACCCGAATCAACCTTCCCCTACCAATTTATTTCCTTCGGAAGAGCCTGACAAAGTAGAAGGTACGCAAAATGCCGCCTATGGAATTACCGGCGACGAAAGCAGCAGCCCGGTTCGCCTCAGCAACGTAGAAATCAACGGGAATGTCCACGCAGGCTTGGGCGACTCGCAACCTATGACCCTGGTGACCAAAGTGTACTCTCGGCGGTGGTTCGTCTTAGGTAATCGTAATGATTCATATCCAGTTTCTAAATGACATGCGATAGTGACGCTGACGTACGTGCATGTGCAATCTTTCATCTTTGACGGTCATTGCTGCATGCTGTATAGTACCCGTTTTCGAGCCACTGTAAACACCGGCTTGAAACCGAATTTTTCCATTTTTAAATAGCTGCTGAAGGTCTTCGCCCCGGCTCAAAGAAGGGGTGAGATCTTAACTTTGTTTACATTTTCGTACATGTAGTTCACGAGGTGACTCCATGTGGCCTGAACAAATTATGGGCCACAAGGTCCAAGGATTCATCGCCTCCAATGCCCTCTACTACCTTACATAATGTATGTAACTTGACCTGACTGTAATTCTAGGTAAATCTGGGTAAATTCGAAGAGGGTTCTGACCCCTTCGCACTGGAATAGCGCATACCGGTACACCATGAAAATTGATAATACGTGTCACCTTAATTCAGTTTAACATATTAAAAGATTACACCCATAAGGAATGTGGATTAGTTTATTAATATCGTCCTTGTTCTAGTAGCACCAATTTAAAAAATTGCGAAATGGGAAAAGTTCGTCCACAGTGGAAAGAATAATGTAAAGGTGCTTTATATAACAAATCGTGTTATATTGCAAAGTTATTCAACTTGTTTGAAAATGAGAAGAAAAATGCTATTTAGCTTCTTGTAGTATCGATGACCCACGCAATCGAATAGGCTTTATAGCCTCTAACAAGTTGAACAAAAGAGTTAAAAACAAATTTGTTATATTACAATGTTGTGTGGTATAGTGTTCCCGGGCCTTTAGGGTGCTAAGTCGTTTTTTCGTGAAAAAACACAGGAACACATCACAATGTGTTAACTTACTTGATGAACGAAAATTCTGAACATAATTTTAAATTACAATGTAGTGGCAGCGTTATTTTCACTAATTTCAACCACTATGCCACATTCATTTTACTTTTGTAAAATACGTGTGTTTTAGAGTTTGTTATTCCATCCCAAACAAGATTTTCGTTCCTAAATTCTCATCTTTTTCAACGATAAACATTCGCTAGTTTCTAAACATGTTTCTTTCTCACCTAACTTTTTATGATTGTATAGATAACCTTTTGCGGAACTGTAAGATTATGTGACAAACTTCTAAATAGTTTTGTTTCATTCATGTTTTTCCGAAAGAATAAGGCAAAGGGATGCTTTCAAATTGAGCATGTGTAACCTACATAAAAAAACACAGGAACACGACAGAATGTGTTAATTTACTTGTTGAACGGAAATGCTAAACAGTGCGCTACACTTTTCAAGTGTGATTTCAACCACCGCCACACTGTCATATTCTTCGCGTGTTCGTGTTGGTTCGTCATTTTAATACCAATTACGTAATTATTGAAATACTAACTTTTTCTCTTAGGCTTATTCGTACTACTTTCCATGTCAAATGCGTTCCAATGGATCGAATATTCAATCATTGCCAACGTGATACAAGAGTATTACGATGTGGAGTACAGCGCCATCAATTGGACATCCATGGTGTACATGGTTGCTTATATTCCGCTCATATTTCCTGGATCTTGGCTTTTGAACAAGAAAGGCTTGCGGATTACGATCTTGTTGGGGGCGTTCGGGACGGCCCTCGGGGCCTGGGTCAAATGTGGCAGTATTTCCATTGACCGTTTTTACGTGACTATGATTGGCCAAACGATATGTGCAGTTTCCCAGGTTTTTATTTTGGGAATTCCACCTCGCCTGGCAGCAGTTTGGTTTGGCCCCCAGCAAGTTTCAACGGCTTGTGCAATTGGCGTTTTTGGAAATCAGGTCAGTTCTCAGAATTCTTTTTACAAGATTGTTTTCCTCAATGAACTTTAACGCAATTGGATGTTGTAGGCTGCAGTATTTGAAATATTAAAGAGGCCTGTGCCAACAGGACTAATTTTCTCATGTCATTTAGTCAAAAACCAGTTTTGGATTTTTTTTTTTCTTTTTAAAAATTATAGCTACATGTACGTGTTCTTTATGGGTCAATACTATGATATATTTTTCCTCCAAAACATGCTTAATGTTGTTTTCCGCTACTCTTGAGAATGAGCAACTAACTAGCAATTCCCAGATGCTGTTTGAATGATGAACTATAGCGAAATTTCTCTACTTGTACATGATCATGCTGTCAACATGCTTGGATCTCAGTTAGTTGTGATCACATTTGCTCGTTGTGGGAAATTGATTTACGGTCTACTTAGACAAATTCAAGAGCCTTTTCAGACCTGTGGACAGACATTCATACATGTAAACGTCTACACTGTATACATGTACATGTACATTGTATTTGCATGTGTTACTATAATTTGTAGCAGCCAATAACCTTCTCTTATACCGGTAGGAATCATAAACTGACTTGAGGTTTGAACAATTGACCTTGCCCGAAGAGCACGATAACCGACATTAGGCTACACATGCCGGGTAAAATAAAAGAGTGCAGATACTGCATGTACATGTATAGTAGGCAGTATCAGCAGGCCAAGCTATTACTGTGTTTGCTTCCAAGATGAACACGGAATTCAGAACCATTTATTGATAATAACATTGCACACGTACTTTGATAATTCGTAGTTTCACTTGTGATGATGTTATCAATTGTTCTCCTCAACAAAATTCCACATAGGCTATGTCTGATGCCCATGCAATTTAATTATTTTCTTCTGCAACTTTCGATTATAAGTGGATCAACACGATGATTAAAGGTCCTTCATAACGAGGTCTTTAGCCAGTTATGTTGAAATTAATTGCGGGAACTTATGATGAAATATTACCAACAACGAAGTTCTATTGATTTCGTTAAAATTTGATTTCGAACTAAAAACAACATTGAGACTCATTTGGATTTCACTTTCCTACTTTTTCTTGTCTTTCTTTTTCGGAATTACTCTTTAATAAATTGGCCTACCAAATGTCTGGTCATTCAATTAGTTGAGTTAACTTAGTCAGGGTGACTAACCGTCTGGAAAACCTAGAAACGTCAGGGAAATTAATTTGGTCTGGAAGTCAGGGAAAGTCAGTGAAATTCATATAACGTCTGGGAATTTGTTGTGCAAACCAATTTTGAGTGGTATAAGAAATTTTCCAAAAAGTGTCTGAAAAACCAGGAAAAATTAGGGCAACTTAATTGGAGATTCTGCCAGTCACCTTGCTAAGCCTGCTTATTGCAGAAATAAAATTGAAATACATGTAACCACGATCAAGACTTGTGCTTATTGCAGTTTCATTATGACTTATGTTACTGTTGTTTTTATCCATAAAGCTGGGTGTTGCCCTCGGTTTTCTTCTACCTCCCATAATGGTTCCAGCGTCTCAAGATAACAGTGAAGTAGAAAGGGGATTGAAGGTTTTGTTCTACAGCATAGCTGCGGTCTCTTCAGTGCTATTAGCCCTTATTATCTTTTGTAAGTAACTTTTATTACTGTTCATATCACCCCGACTAAACTTCTACTTTGTGCATTTTTTCCCCGGCACTTTTTCAGCCTGATTGATGGTTTGAAATTGTTTTAATAGAAATAGGGGTCTGTGGGCTGGACCAGACTGAGGACTGCTAATTTAATCAGGAGAGTCGCTATTAATCTGTTCCATGTTGTGTTGTATAAGGCATTTTTTGAGTCGGACCAAATCACCAAGGTCTTTTCTGGTACAATTTATTGGTATCCGGCTTTAATCCATGAGACTGCAAATCTGTCAAATCATCATTGATTGGGCCAGAAACCTATAAGCGCTCTTAGTTTATGATATTTGCACAAGGATATCAATGGACATTGTAGCTGGCATATTAGCATATTATTGCTAATTGTAACCGACAAGTTTAATTACCCGATGACTTGCATTGATTTAGTTTTGATTTATTATCCTTCAGTAATTGTTGGGCGGTCATTGCATTCAAAATAAATAAAACTATTTCCTCATTCTTTGTTAAGTCTTTAAAGATGAGCCTCCGTGCCCTCCAAGCCAAGCAGCAGCATCAGCAGCAGAAGATGCCACTAAGGACCAATTCTTGAAATCCATTTATCGCCTGATTAAAAACGGAAGTTATTTGCTGTTGCTAACTTCTTATGGTGAGCGAATATTATATCACCTCTAGTCTTTAAATCTTTTTAAGCGACCTTCGTTCATCTGCGAGCATAATGCTGTGCATTGTTTTGTTAATCTGTCAATATTTGATGGGCAACTGACATGTTTTGACAGCACCATTTTTTGCTATACATGTATCAATCGCCCTGATATCATGTATCAGCGTTTCTTTCTTGACAATTGCATGTGCAAAACTAGATTGTTCGTATCTTGTCAAAAGTTTCCATTAATTTTATATACGGTGTTATAAAAGTCATTTTCTAAAGAGGCGTAGCAAGTGTGGGTAGATTTTTGAGATGCTTGGAATAAGCAATAATGTATTGGAAGAAATTCCGACGTCGAAAACCCCTGATTGACGATGTAATATTTAAAGTAAACTAAATGTTGCCCAATGACCTTGCATTGCTGGTAAATGATCCAGCTGATCTACATGAATCTCAAATGTCGGTCGGTTTGGATATTACAGTCCATTGTGCTTTAAGAACAATGTTTCACGATTAAGAACTCTCATCGAGGAATTTTACGCTGTCGAATGAGGTGCTATATGTTCCAGTAATTTATGACAAGTCGAATGGAACAACATGTCTCAAATTTCAACGTACCACCATTGTATCTTACATAAGCTGAAAGTAAATTTATCCTACAGTGTTGTGACGTCACCGTTGCATTCTCGTATCAGTAAATGCGTCTTGTCTCAGTTACAGAAAAAATACCTCTTCAACAGACAGATGTAATAAGAAGTTAGGCGCAATTAAGCTGTAGGCCTATATGCAAATTACACGATGACTAAAATTTAGAAACCGTTGACAATCTGAAATTCGCCAATTGTTTACCTTACTTAAAGTGGGCAAATAAGTATTAGCACAGGATGAAAAATGTCGTAATTAATAAGATAAGGTAAAATGAGTAAAATTGTTAACGTACCTGAATTATATTAATGTATGCGCATTACATAATTTATGTAACAACAACAAAAAACATTTGCAAAATGAAGAATGACTTAAAAAAATACTTTCTATGCAAAAAGTAATGGCACTGTATGACAAATCCCCAACGGAGACGTTCAATGTCTCCTCCTTCCCAAATTTCCATACACTGTCTTTTATTTTATGCCGCAACACATTCACATATGTTCTGCTAGTCCTGATTTAATGACTTAAATGAAGATTTTCAACGCTACTGTATCTCTTACAGCCCCAAACCTACACCACTATCACATCCATGTTAAAGTGTATGGCGGAAGCAGTGCTGATGTTTGGCACTGTGTAGGATACCGTAGCGTTGAAAATCTTCATTTAAGTGATTATATCAGGACTACCAGAACATATGTGAATGTGTTGCGTTATAAAATAAAACTTTATTGAAATTTGGGCAGGAGGAGACATTGAACGTCTCCTCCACTATGAATTTGCCATACAGTGCCATTACTTTTTATGCATAGAATCTTTTTTTTTTAAATCGTTCTTAATTTTGCAAAAAAAATTTTGTTGTTTTTCAATAAACTATGTAATGCGCATAATGTAATACAGGTACGTCAACAGTTTTACTCCTTTTATTTATCTTGTGAACGACATTTTTCATACTGTGCCAATACTTACTTTGCCCACTGTATCTTTGAGCCACAATGTTACTGTTGATGACTATGGTGACTCCAGAATGTTAGCTCTGGGTCAATAGGTGTTATTGTAAAACGTGTTCACGTTTATATAGAACGAATCTTAAAAAGTAATTCATTACCGTTTCCATGAAACCTTATGCAGTTTTTCAATGTCACTCTTCTGCTTTAACAGGAATTAATGCTGGTGTCTTTTATGCCATTTCGACGCTTCTTAACCAAGTGTTTCTATCTTATTTTGATGTAAGTTTATCCTTTCTATCCATAACACGTTATTTTTTTGGCTTTGCGCTTTATTTCAGTATAGATTTTGTCATTTACATGTTAATTAGGGTCAAGAAAAAAATGCCGGTCTTGTTGGTCTGACCATTGTCGTATGTGGCATGTTGGGTTCGGTCGTTGGTGGTATAGTCCTCGATAAGACTCACAGATTCAAGTAAGCACCAGTAGTAGCTTTGCTTAAAGTTTTGTGCTAAAATTTGGTTTATTACGTGAATAACGTGATGACTAAAGGCGTTGTGTAATGCTATCAAATGCGCCCTGCTGGCAGTGCTGGCTCAAAGTGGATTAACAAGCTAAGATTAATTTAAACAGAAGGAGGGTTAATCGGGGAAAAGTTTATGACAGTTAATAAGAGAAGCAAAGAGAAGCCATTAATAAATGTTAATCCATATGCAAGTGCCGAGTATGCACCAATACTATTGCTAAAAAGTGCTTATTTTTCAATTCGCCGATTTTTTTTAAATTTCAGAGAAACAACATTGACAATTTACATATTTTCATTTCTTGGAATGGTGGCGTATGCTTTTAATTTCAAAGCTGGTTTGGTTTGGGTTGTTTTCGTCGTCGCTGGTTTTCTGGGGTGAGTCGACTTATTTTTAATCTTTTTTCCCTAAACATTTAAATTAACTTCAGAATATCAACTGTATATCAGTTTTATTTTCTCAATACCATACATGTACATGTATCTTTATACCGTTATATTCAAGATTTTTTATGACTGGTTATCTTCCCGTGGGATTTGAGTTTGCTGCTGAGATTACCTACCCAGAATCCGAGGGCACTTCTTCCGGATTATTAAATGCATCTGCTCAGGTAAACTTTTGATTTAAATTGTTTTTTAAACAAAATCGCAGTGTACATGTACTGTAGGTCTTGGTTTTGATTGTTACACTTGCTTTTCAGATTTGTGGCATTATTTTCACGCTTGGTGCCGGTTGGATTTTGAATGATTACAAAAATGATGTTGCGTCAAATTTAGCCTTGGCAGGTATGCTTCTTATTGGCGTTCTGATGACAGGTAAGAACCATTCATTTTCTGCAACTCAATTTAGTGCCGATTAACATAATAGAACAATGGGAAGGAGCATGGTCTAGAGCATGATGCATTCAAATTGATGTGCTTGGGGAGGGGACAATATGTTCAATATTGGGAGGTAATTACAATGACCCTGTTGGCATTCATAAACGGTATTTTGTTAATTGTACGTTTTAATAAATTTGTAAACAGCATTAATTGCACAACCAGAACGTTTATAATATCAGCATAATTGTGATATAGTACTATGCAACATCCTTGATAGTTTAATTGAATCTTAAGGGCCTTTTTTAATGGTACAAATTATAACCAAGATATGTATAGATACATGTACTAAAGACTTGTCTACTGATATGCATTCATGTATCAAACAAATTTGTTCCATTGTTGGGAATTAGTTGGACACCCTGTGGTGAAAAATTCTACAAAATTGTGGTGTAAAGAATAAGTTGCATTTAATAGTATTGGCAAAATAGTTTTTTAATTGCTTGCATTACATATTTGGGACTAGTTGCCTTTTTATTATGAGAAAAATGGATGTGATGCAACGGCTTTGAATAATTATTTTTGCCGTTTGACAGCTTTCGTTAAATCCGATTTAAAACGTCAAGCAGCACAACGTGAACATCATTTGCCATCTCTCGATGTGAAATCTTCCAAGAAGGAAAACGGCTGTGATGTTGTTTGATTATGCAAAACTAATCTACGAGGTTCCTATGATATTCCTGCAAAGGATGTATCAATTGACGGTTAAGGCCACAGCGGCATAAATTATTTATTAAGTTTACTAAATTATGACACATGCGGCATTGAATGCTACTTACGTTTGTAAGTAGCAATATTGAAATGCCAGCTGTGATAAAATGTGTTTCAACACCGCCAATCGCCTGATACGTTTCCTTATTAAACGTCCACAAGGACGACAAATTAAAGGTCTTCCCCACACATAATAATACCGGTAATATATTACTTGTATTTTGATAAACTTTTTTTCCAGAGTTGTAATTTGTTTTTGAGGCGCCATTGCCTCGTTTAAAAATAATTCATTCCAGTTTTAACCTGTGGTCAAAAAATGCTTTATAAAGATTGCTAATTTATTATAATTAATATATTTGCTGTGGGTTTCGGAATAGTTGCCATTAAGCAGACTTTGAATTATTTTGCTTAGGTTTGCAGCTGGCGCCATTACTCTGGAAAACCCTTTTATACTCAATTGTATTACTGTAGATATACGTGTATATTTGAGTTTGATTTCCATCAATATACAGGGTGGACCAGATATCTGGGCCTCTCAAAATAACGTTCAATCCGCTGGTGCTAGGATAAGTGTGCTTA
>JAQGAF010001326.1:0-32317 GCA_034687865.1 Kryphioiulus occultus | reverse complement strand
ACATTTGGTTTCTGAGAAAAACACATTTTTACTCGATTCATGCAGGTGAGTCGATTTTTTTGCACGCAAGTGTATATAATTATTATGTTATATAAATGATATTCCATTTTATTAAAGGTGTACCGAGGGATTTGCCCAAAGACAAGAAACTGGCCGATTTCACAGTTTTCGAGGATTTCGGAAATCCCTTCTCCCTTTTCAACTTCAGGTATAGTCACGAGAGGTTCGACCAGATGTCGCAGTTGATGGAATTCAATGCCCTGTTGGGCGTCGATGTGATTAAGCAGTTGATCGCTGAACTTATCACCGCTAATCAAACTGTGCCGACAGGACAACCGGTTAAGGAACCAGAGAGGCGCTCCTCTAGCGGATTGCTCAACTTCTTGTTGAACTCGGCGAACAAGTTTCTTTCCCGCAAGAAGGTAGGCGTGGCCGAGGACGGAGCCAAATGATTACCAATGAACATTTATTATCAGAAGTTAACACCGATGGTAATATATTACAATAGAGCCGCGTCACCTTTAGCACAACAACCAGGTTCATTATTATTAAAAATTCAGCGTTTTTGCATGCATCCGGCACTGGACACTGAGCTTGCCAATGCTATTAAATGTACATCGCTTTTCGATTCCGACCGAGCAATTTTTTATTTACGCTTATAAGATGTCCTCAAAGCACGAAGAAGTAAAGGACAAATACGAAGACGACGATGCATCCGGCAGCTACTTTGGCGTAAGTTGATCGGAGATTGAGATAGCGAGCGTCTTTCTTGTATTTCTGGGATAGGATCTGCAGGCCGCTGGCTTTGGTGTCCAATACTAAAGGCAAAAAAGGTTAGTTTGCTTTGCTAATACGCAGGTACTAATGCGCAGCCAATCAATTACCTGATATGGCGACTCCCCTTTGCAGAACATCGTCTATGTTTTGAACCATGATCCTTTGAACGTCTTGTAGTTCGGTGTTGACGCTGGATAAATGGACGCGGCTTCTAGAATCCATCACGCGTTTCTTCGCCTTCCTTATATACGTGTCTGGAATTGAAACTCGAAATTGAAGAATTGGACCTCCCGCTTCAATTTAAAACTAAGACAAAGAGGTACCAAATTCAATCAAGCTGTAAGGCCTCGAGACTGTCTGCACTTTGCGCCCATACTGGGAGTTGAACTCCCCTTGCAAATCTTCTAAGTAGGAATAAGCGAGTCTTTTGGAAAAGCCTTTCTCGCACAGGACTAGGAAGCACACGCCGTCTTCTATGTAGTAGCTGAAACGACATTACAAGTTAAGGTTGAAGAAGCCGTGAGGAATGAGAGATCTTCCCAGAAAGGTTAGTTGCAGGATGCTCCCGAAAGTATTGCTGCATAGCCAAACCCCATATGACTCATTTGTTCCAAATTTGAGCAAGCCTTGATACTTACTGGAAAATGTACGGCCCCGTTTCGATGCTGCATCGGTCAGGGGACTGATTATTTAGCTTTCGAAACAGCATCTTGGCTTGGTTCTGATATTCCAAAATATCTCGGCCAGACTGAGAAAGAGAAAATTGCGGATGAGTGGCGGTGCATTCGGGGAAAAATCACTACGTTTAACGGCAGACTTTAAATTACTTTATTCTAAGTAAGTCATTCATGTAACCTCATGTCATCTACCTCGACTTGATTGGCTGTTTTGATGTTAGGCTACACTGAAAAATCACGTAGTTTACCATTTTCACTACGGTTACTTACAGACGGGATGTGAATTTAGATGTTCATGTTGGGTTTACTAAAACCAGATACAGCATATTTCCTCATTGGGCCCTAATGCCAATCCTACACGATCAGTGTTGCTGTCATTATTCCGATACTGATAGTAAGTTATCCAAGTGGGGACCCTACACTGCTAGTGATACTGTCAGTCATTTTAGAATCAGTAGGAATGACAGTATGCGTCAATATTTGCGCGACCCTATATGATCAGTATTTTACTGTCAGTAAAAAGCTTGCAGTATCATCGCGGGCTTCGTTGAAGTAGGCTACCACGAATCAAAATAGCAAAAGCCTATTTGGAGACGTTAAAAGCTTACTGACATACATGTATACTGACGAACGGCCTTTCACGGAAAGTTTTACTGTCAATATCTCGATACTGACAGTAGTTATCCGAAAATCCGGATAATCGTCATTATCGAACATCATTATTACTCTTACACAATTAGTATATTACTATCCGTATTTGTCGACACTGACAGTATAATGCCCATGTAGGGTCGGGGAAAAATTCGGATAATCGTCTGTAATGAGAATGTAACATCAATCCATCAGTAACACGCCGATTACACAACCAGTATTACTGTCAAGTCTGCTTGCATGGTTACATGCATGACTTGTTTACGTTAGTGATACAGTGTATACAGTAGATAGGTGACACTTTTTTCAACAACTTTTAGCTATGAACTACAGTGTAGTTGGACTTCACTAATCAGTCATCAATTAACCAAGGAGGCCTTGGATCAACTTATCAGGCTAAATGGTGCTCATGCAGCCGTGCCAACTGACTTCGAACCACACCAAGCCTTACCACAGTCCTTTGCAAGTCAGTTAACCCAAGCTGAAAACTTAAACTCAACTTATTAATCCTTGAATCACCAAGGATGGTACAACGTATAGCAAAAGTATACAGTACATGTAGATACGGTAATGCAGTCACACCAACCTGTTCGTTTTCCTGAACCGAAGCTGCCAGTGGCAGGCCGTCGGCCACCCGGGCAATCATAGTTAATAACACCATGGTTACTGCTTTTCTTACAGAAAATTGCCAGCCGAATCAAACGGAAGATTTCGATCAATTAGCTATTAAAAAACTTGAGGAAATTAAAGCCACGCCAACGTATGAGATGGTTAGATGACGACAGCAGAAGGAAAAAGCTACGGCGCTGCAGCCAGAGGACGCAATCGGCGACCACGTAAGCTGGATGGGAGACCGACACGAAATCGCCTGAGTTTTTTTTCGGATTTTTCTTCGCAATTTGCAGCGAAATGTTTCGTCAACTGCAGTGTTGATGTGAGTATGATACCACATGTTTCTCGTCGCGGCACGCTTCTGGTCAAACGGGGGGAATGCACGGGGAAATCGGGTGCAAAATCTGCCAAAATAGAACGTGCGTTCCAAGTGTTCGATCTTCTATACCCGCTGGGATGACATGTTTTTTTCGATACCAATTGCGAATTCCCATATGCTGTTTTGGTCAGTTTTAATAACTCCCTGCCGTGAAGTTGGCTCTGGGATTAGGGTGCTTGGTGACCCTTTCGCATAGCGATGTATACATGTAGTTTTGGAACATGTTCCAAGAACCATAAGGCTCATTGGAAATGCTCTTTCGCAATATTTCCTGCATAGGCAAGGGGAAATACACTCAGCTGGGCTTGATGTAGGCCTACAAGGTGGTTTGCACCTAAGAAATGCTGAGATAAGTTTACAGGAGTGATAAGTGACCATATGTCCAGTTCAACGGTGTTCTCACAGACATTTGCTTCGGGCTATGTAAGACACTAGATGCCCTTCAGCACTTTGTCAAAGCTATTGACTTAGTTGGCTAGTGCTTCATGTATCCCTTGTATGTTGTTGGCTATCTTTGCCAAACGTTTTACATTTTGTATAAAACCAGCTCACCGTTGTCGATCGCTAACTGGTGGTTCGGTTCGACACCCCGATATCACTAGAGGGTTTGCGGCAGGCTACGGTAAAATTGCTGACCTGAAATGGCTCATAGTATCCTTAGAATCCTTAGTGCTGTTTGCCTAGCTTTGCAAAACACTGCATTTTCCATAAAATTAGATCACGGTAGTCATCGGTTTGACACCCCGATATCACTCAAGGGTTGTGGTAGATGGTGAGATTCCTGACCGGCAATGGCTCACTGTATTTTTAGAACCAGTAGTTTTGTTGCCCTATCTTCTCCAAAAAAAATTAGATCACTGTAGTCGCCAGTTTGACACTCCGATAACACTCGAGGATTTGCAGTGCAGTACAATTGCTGACTTGCAATGGCTCATAGCATCCTTAGAATACACGGTATCGTGATTAACTTGAGCAAAATGCACAGATGTAACTTGTTTGGGTTTTGGGTGCGTGCAGGTAATTGTCAACTGTGAAATGCCAGTGAACTTTTACGATGCAGTTATCAGAAAGTGTGTGATCTCAACTTATCTGCAAAACTGTAACCGAAGAAGAAATGATAGTACACGAACATACGCTAGCGACAATTTGAGCCCAAATGTTTGCCGACTGAAAACGTCCATGCACACTTGCAATGGCTCGGACAGTGTCACGGAACATGCCATAATCAGCGATTAGCATCCGGTTTTTGCTTTGGCTTAAGCAGAGATTCAGTTAAAACCGAACAGCAGCGTTTGTCACGACGTCGTTGGATTGGAGTTCGATGGCGCCCTGTTGGGCAGCTTGAAATTTTCACCTGTATCTGAATTCCATCAAGGCTACCTTTATTTATATTGTCTTATCAGGTTAAGAATTGTGGTGTTGTGTGGCGTATGGAAAGCTTCTTGCAGTTTTGCTTGTCATTTGCTATTGAAGTAACTTGCACATGTAATGCTTGCAGGTTTTATTTGACCTTGAAGTGAAATTATGGGAAAGGAAAGCCTGATCTTCAATCACGAAATCCATCGTGGCATTCAGCTGATAATGGCTGTTGTATAACAATGCCCTGTATGCAGCGGCTTTCTAGATTAACAACCTAGTTCAAAGTTCAAGCCAAATTAGGCTTACAAAACTTTAATTTAACTTGAATGCATGTTTGGTGGTACCGGAATGGGTACTTGAAACAGAGCTTAAGCTTACTTAAAGCACATTTTCAAGGTGCAATATTATGAGATACTCTTCCTTGAAAAGGTTCGTGCAAAACAGTGTGCCGACAATATTATGACAAATTCCATATTATGGGTTTTTAACTACCTGGCACTGTATTTCTAAGATGATACCATCATACCATTCGCATATAGGCTACAATTTCCTATAGAGTCACCGATGTTTTTCATTTGACCCAATTTCATGATCTTGGTCAATGTGCCAAGGGTTGCACATATCAGCACGTATTTTTTGCTCTGTTGAAAGTTTGTTGAACTCATGTAAGGTGTGGTCATTTTTTAAAATAATCCAATCACGTTTTATTTAAATGTAATTGGTTTTTGAAAGCATGAATTCTTCCTTGTACTATGCCATTTTCAACAACTAATTTTAAATGAAGACCTAATTAGATTGTTTTCTTCAAATTGTAAACTCTGGTTCTGACCGTCTAGTAAATCGAGAAGTAAATTCACTTAAATGGAGAATTTATTATTTCTTCTGGAGGACACAAATGTCGGTGTTCTTTTTCCTGACATTTTAAAACTAAAGGTGGACAAGTTTAGCTTCAAATCGAGCATGCAAGGAAATGACTCAATTTAAAATTTAGCAATTCGTGGTTTATATGATATTTGAAAAAAAACGGATTTGAGTTGCTAAATCTGCAGAATTTAAGGACGAAGTCATTGAACGTGGATATGTTACAGAAAATACGCCAACTAAGCCCCGGCTTTTCTTCATAATCTGTTTTTATTTTTCAGATACTTTTGAGTCTATGTTTCCTTTGCCATCTGTTCACCTAAATTTTTTCCAAAATGCAACGACATAAGGCAGGGTCTCGTGTCACTCCAGGCGGTTCCAGTAATCCAGCCCCGAGGTAATTTGCCTACGAAAAGTTCTTCAGATGCAAAAAGTAACAATCATTGCAATATGTGAGTTTTAATTTTGTTCACTTTAGCCCTGCTTGGCAACAGGACGCCGACTATGGTGGGATAAAATTATACACTCCTAATGAACACCAGCAATCTAATGCCGATATGGGTCGGCTTGTTTATCATCATCAGGTAAGTACATTAGGAAGATTCTTGACCTAATGCACAGGCCATTGTCATCATCGTCCAAAGAGTGAAACTAGATGTAAATTTCATGTGTTCTGGCTTCTTCCTGTAAGTTCCCTATTCCTGGGCTAATCAATCCACGCATTTGCGTAGTTGACAGTTGGGTGTATTTACCCCGTAAGCCAGTTGATCCGCCTATCAAAGCATAACCTTACAATTTATTCAATGGCCACCTGTCAACTGTATGTTCGTCATAAAACCCTGCAAAATGCTTTATGAGCTCATATGTTGCTTATGTATACTCTCCAAACCCATTTCCATTTGTTGCTTTGGCAATCTATAATAAGATCATGGGATATTATGACTGTTTATTTGTTACTTAAAATATAGGGTTACCTCCGGTTTCACATAAATGTGCCATGCCGTGACTTTGTGCAGTATACTTGTCTCAATCCTTTTGATGCTAAATCTATGCATTTGTTTATTAGGATGGTTTGTCCAATGTTCCGCAGCCAGATCTCACCCGCCAAGTGGGTCAACCGGCCCAGGCTCAGCATTGGGATTGGTCCAACGGCACGTCTCAGCCCATGGCGACTCCTAACTCTTGGGATTACGGTCACGACATGCAAGCGCCACAGCCCCATCAATTGGCGAACCGCAACATGATGCAGCAGTATCCCCAACAGCAGTATCCTCAACATCCCGATCATCCGTCATCTTCCACGATGCAGCCTCAGCAACACACAAATTGGGACGTAAATCAACACCAGACACAGGTATGACATATTTCTGAACCGTAATTTATGGAAATGGGTTTGCTAATTTGGCAAAATAGGATCAATAAAAAGAAGGAAGCTTTTCACGGCCAGGTATTTTTTAAACATCATAATTTACTGCACAACGTTTTGCCCTCAGAGGGCTTCATCAGGAGCCTATCTAAAAATCGTAAACAAGGATCTACAGGATTACGAAAATGGGACCACTGCCCAGGCGGAAGGCCTAAAATACTTCCAAAATCATCAGATTTACTTACATGGAACAACAAATGGACAATTAGGAGTAAAACATGATATCAACATAAGCTACTTTTAGAAAGATATATCAGTAACAAATCTATCTTTCTAACTAACAAACATATCTTTCTACCAGTAGCTTAAGGTTGATATTGTTTTACGCCTAATTGTCCATTTGTTGTTCATGTAAGTAAATCTGGTGATTTTGGAAGTATTTCGACCTTCTGCCTGGGCAGTGGTCCCATTATCGTAATCCTGTATATCCTTGTTTACTATTTTTACATAGGCACCTGATGAAGCCCTGTAGAGCAGTAAATTGAAAAGTATGATGTTTAAAAAATACCTGGCCGTGAAAAACTTCCTTCTTTTTATTGGATTACCGGCCATCATGAGAATTAAAATAGGATCAAAACATGATTTTCCACCAATTTCATTGACGATACCGCATGCTTTTTACAGCCCGTGACAGTTCATCGAAGTTTCAGCGACGTCTGGAATTGGGGAGGGGAGAACGAAAGTCCCGGCACTGGCGAAAACCCGCCTGCGATGGGTCAGCATGCACCCATGGACATGAGCCAGCAATACCGGCAAGTGCCCGATGGACAGGATCAAGGGGGCAACCAGTATCCAAACTGGAACCAAAACCAGCAGGTGCAATACGACTGGCCACATACGTCGCCGCAACAGTACCAGAATATGGGCCCAACGCAACCTCTGCCTTCATGGGATTATTCAGCTCCTCCTACAGCAAATGCAAATTCCAATAATTTGTCAGACTATGACATGGCTGTTGCCCAGCCAGACAGAACGAGCCCACGGCTGGACGTTCCACCCAACGTTGACATCTCAACTGATGTTTTTCAGCCAGACGTGCAAGCTTCTGTCACCGAAAGCCACCTTAATTCAGCCCACGAAAACCTACTTCCCGACTTGACCGCACATTGCGCAGACGACG
Source organism: Kryphioiulus occultus (assembly GCA_034687865.1). NCBI lineage: Eukaryota > Metazoa > Arthropoda > Diplopoda > Julida > Julidae > Kryphioiulus > Kryphioiulus occultus. The sequence goes on along the minus strand of JAQGAF010001326.1, from coordinate 24,455 downwards.
AAAATGCAAGCCCGAAACGCATCATCGAGGACAGCGGCGAAGGCACCGTGGCCACGTTCTTTCAGTGTGGTCAGGAGGACGAGGAAGATGTGAATAAAGTGAATGATGTAAACATTGTAGATTCGACTGACGCTTTGCAAGCTTCACATACGGAAGTAGACAGGGATCTTACCCAAGAGGAAGCCAAGCCAGATGGGCAGCCAGAGCTGGAGTCTCTTGGACCCAATGCAGCCTGGGGCCGGGCCCCTTATCTGCGCTGTGATTCTTGGTTTAGCAACTCCAGTCTGATGACCTATAACAGATCGACCACGGGATCCCAGGAACTCCTCAGCGGCTCCTACTTCGGAGAAGATGGGCCTATGAGCATCGGCTCTATCAGTGGCTTGTGTCAGTCTGTGGACGATATGCACTTGTCCTCAACGCAGTCGTTGCCACATCAGCTGCATCATCACCCGTTGCACCATTCGCACCCCATGCAGCAGACGCTAGGAGTCCGTGGCTTGCACAGGCGTCGCAGCAGCGTTGAAGAGCAGATTGTGTCACTACCGTTACCCCCCACAGACAAGGTGGACATAATTCCGGTTATGAATGAGACAAGGAGGGCTTCGCTTCCTGTTGCTGTTTTGCCGAACCAGGAAGTCGTAACCGAAGGTCTGGCTTCTGCATCGGCGGATGAAGCCTCCAACGACAACGCAGATACGTTAAACGGACTTAGTGATAATTCGAACCTCCTTTTGTCCGATGTTGGCACATCTGAACAGGTGAGTTTTAAATGATGCTTTTTGGGGAATTTGGTTAAATTATTGCACAGTATGTAGCAGGCTTCGTACAGACCTGGAAAGTCAGTGAAGATAACAATTACCAAGGCGAAGCAGGGAAAATTCGATTTTTTGTTGGTTTGTTAGGGAAAGTCAGGGAACATCCTTATGAATAGCATATGATTCATTCATCAAAGTGTTTTAGGCCTACATGAGTTTTTTTTTCTCAAAATTTAGCCTAGGCGTTCTCGTAATAATAAGTATTTGAAATCCGTCATTTGTGAGGTGTTTTTTTTATAACTTTTCTAATAGCATCACCACAGTAATATTTTTAATCATTTTTTTTCACGGAAACACATGTGTGGTTAAAATCCATCATTGTAAACTTGTTTTAATGTCTTCAATGACGTTCCAATTTATAGGCATTTAATATCAATAAACAATTTCTTTTGTGCAAATGTAGGCAAAAACCTTTCATATCAGATCTAATTAAAAGAAATTGCGACCCATCTTGTCCTTTATTTTCAAATAAATTACTAATGTTAGTGTATGTTCTTTATATAAAATTTTAATGTGTGCTTTTTTGGCAAAAACATTGCCTATGGTATTTCTCTTGCACCCACCTTAAAAAAAATCATAAGTCACCAATTTACTTATGTGCCCAAAAGAAGCCCTGATGAAATTCCTTTGATAAACCCTCCAAACCTGAAGTGCCCTGGGCCCCTTTCTTGAGTGATTACTGTTAAAAAAATTATTTTTAAAGTCAGGAAAATTTATTTGGGTTGCTCAGGGAGAGTCAAGGACAGTCAGGGGAATGATATTGTAAATTTTAGTATGAACCGTGAATAAATGTTTGCATTTGTGCTTGCAGGTTCAAGTGGGTGGCATTCAGGAAGCCGGATTTAACCAAGAAATGGCAACGAATTTGGAAGTGCCTCCGAATGTTTCCACTCCTGATGTTTCCTCTAAGACCACTACGAATAGCAGCGAACATCAATCAGTTCCCTTAATTGAGAACGTCGAAGTGGTACAGTCGAAAAGCAGGAACTTAGAGCCGCTGCCAAGCAATGGCACTGCCAGTGTCGGAAATTATAAACTGCCGGGATGGTCCCGTGAAGGCTCAGCATTTCAACCTCCCCCATCCCGGCTGACAAACGTGACACCGGTCATTCAGAGGGAAGCCCCTGACCAGCCTCAAAGCGAACCGAATGCTCAGAGTGTCAACATTGCTGACATGCCGTCGGAGGTTTCGAAGCCAGAACCTGAAAGTGCAAACTTGGAAACTGTTCCTGACAATGTGGAACGACCGCTCGATACAGATGGTTTAGAAGCAGTGAAGGTATTCAGCTTTATGACATTTATCAATTTTTCTTAAACGCCGTTAAAATGAGGTTCCCCTAATCACGACCCTACCCAGGTGTACCAAATGTGTATAAATACTGATTTGGATGCTCCTGCTTAAAAAAATTGTTTTGCCAACATGTGGAATGCATCACGGACTAGTGCACTATTAGTCTTGATATATACAATACAATACAATTTATTCAGATCAATAATAATAAACATAAAGTATGTATATGCACTCTTAGCACGGAGTTAAAGAGGTAAAATTTGTGTGCACAAATCGTATTAAAAATATTCAGCATGATTTATCAAGTGCATCAACATTAATTCAAAATTAACAGCTGGTAAATTTACATTCAATAATTGATAAAAGCAATAAATGCACCTCCCTCTATACATTATTTTGAACACAACATTAATGATTGATTCACATAAAAGTCAATTATCATGTACAAAGTTATCAATCAATATCCATTACTGTAATCAAGGAGATAATTTTTTAATTGCCTCTTAAGCTTATAACCTTTAATTTGCATGCGTTTCTGACTAGTTTCGGGATTAGAGGTTATGGTTATTTGACCTTTTTATAAATAAGCGACTGTGTTAAACACCTTAAAAAAAATAACAGTGTACATAATGGCTAAAGAAATTCGTGGTTTTAAGAATTTTTTAATGAAGGAACATCCGAATAAGTGTTAACATGGTTGGCAGAGTGAAGAGGGTCGTATTAATTAGTGTATAATTCCTTGTTTTTATGCATTTTTTCAGAAGTCTTCCCCTACTCGATCACCATTGCATTCGAGCTTCGGACGTACACATCTCCGCGAGGTTCACAATAGCTCCCCTGCCGCTTCCCTGTGGGAAAACCCCGAGCTGGCTCAGGTAAATCACATTTCGTTCTTTATGGCACTCATATTTGTGTTACATTGCTGACCGTTTCATGTTTTGTAGGATTTTGGCGTTAAGCTTGCCCCTGCTGTTCTATCGGCCAATTCTCAGCCTAGTCAGCAACAGGGAGTTTTGGTTGTGCCCCAGTTGGAGAACCTTCTGGACAACCCATTGGGCGTGTCGCAACCGCTTCCCCGCACGAGCAAGCACGCTACACCAAGTGCACCTTCTAAAGCAACTTCTGGCGACCAACCAGAACATCCAGTTCACAGGGTTCAAAACTTGGCTATGGAATGCCGAGAAGTGGCGGCACCTGCTGGCACATCCACTCCTGCTGCTGCCCCGATGGACCTTTCCAGTAGAGCTGCACCACAGGGTCGATCCGCTGCTGACGAAGTCAATGTAAGAACTGTGCAACCACGTCCTGTTGCGGCAACACATGTCTCCCAAGGCCCACCTGCACCTCAGTCTCAAAGCATCAGGTCTGAAGAAAGCGACAGACGACATTATGGGACGGATCATGCACCTAACGATTTAGATAGAGGTTAGCAAGTAGGCTGTCAAGTGATTTCTATAGTTCCTATACTTTTAATGTAATCCTTTATAGTAGTATATTTTTGGAAAAATTCCTATATTTTACTGCAAACTGCTGTGGCAAAAAAAATATGGCAAATACTGGCTAAAATTCGTCATCTGAAATCTGGTTTTTCTAAAAAATTTGCCTGCAGCGCATCTAAATTACTGTTAAATCTATTATTTCTGGTTTTGTTTAAAAAAAATCGCCTACGACATTCTGTTGATTAATAATATTTCTAAAAATGTCTTCAACATGCATTATGGCTAATTTTTTTTTAAATACTTCGCCAACGGCATTCTCTTAAATAGTAGTATTTACACACAATTGTTTTAAAACAAATCTAAATTCCATCATTTATGGCCTAGTGCTATTTATCCTAGATTTTCTAGTTTTTGTAAAAAATTTGCCTATGGCATTCTCAATAAGCCTATTGAGCCTGCCATTCTAAAATTACATTGTTTGTGGTCCATAGTTTGAGAACCGCTGATTATTTAGTTCATGGAAATTTTAATTGTTTTCTGAAATATTGGTGAACATTTAGAAAAAATCGGAGCAATTACAATTTTATGTTTTTATCCTTTTTCCTATATTCTTCCTATATTTTTTTTTTCATTTTTCCTATATTTCCTATATAATTCGACTTCCTTACTGCTTGACAGCCTGTGTAAGGTTTTTCTAGCTTTTTTCGATATTTGTGAAACTTTTAAGATGTTTCTCCAAAATTCTCCTTGTCAGACTTGTCTAAACTGTGGCTTTAATCCAATAAATGATTTTGGTCTTTTAGATGGTGCACCCATCCAGCGAAGCAATGCTGGTGAGGATGGAGGAAGGGCTTGGAACGACCGCCGAAGATATTCTGTCGACAGAGACGAAGACTACGACCAGAGAAGTAGGCGGCGCGATTATGTACCTTCTGACCCAAGGGATGACAGAAACCGGTCCTGGAACTATCGTGACCGAGATTACGACCGGGACAGAGAGAGGCCCCCGATAAACGACCCTTATTATCAGCCTCGGTATGATCAAGTACCGGAAAGGGATCGCTCCAGGCCTTCAAGCAGATCCTCAGCCCAAGATTTCGACACGAGTCGGCGAGAGCGTCATTACGAAAGAGGAGGGGGACGCTACCCTGCCCAAGATGACCCCAGGAGACCGACGGAACCTCCTCGACCAACTTCTCGCGGCGGTTATGAATCTGATCAAGGAAGCGGACGCTACGGACATGGCTATGATGCATGGGACGAATACTACCAAAGAGATCCTAGGGACCCACGCTATTCAGGTAAATAATATGTTTGTTACTCTTGTGCTACGTTTTAATCGAAGAAGAAGAAATATCACAAAGGTCTAGTTTGTTTGTGGAGTTTTTAACGTTGGCCTATTTTCGCCCAAAGGTGTCGTGCAGTGAATTTCAGGATTCTCTCATCAACCGAAACTCAAATTAGTGCTTTTTCAACAAAAAAAAAGTCGCAAATACCGCACTGCAATTTTAGTACCACCAGCGCATTTTCCATAAATGTGGCATTGAGTTCATTGCTGTATTGATGCACATGACTATTTTCCATAGTAATGTCTCGATATCAACCTGCAGCTCTGTTTCCATCTTCTGCAAGCAAAATAACTTTTATTTTCAATGGGGCTTCATAGTGCAATCTTTTGGACAACATTTTGATGTGTAATTAGGGATAAAAATGAACGAAATACAGTAATTCAACTTCTTAACATTCGTTAGAAGATACAACCAACATTTCTAAGCTTTTTCCCATAAAAATAAAAACTGTGGTGTTGCGAACAAAGTGCGGGTAAATTTGAAGGTAAAAACTGCGATTATAAGATGCTATCGAGTGCAAGATGCACGCCATTTTTGGTGACGAAAAGATGGGAAACAAATGCACATTACAATGAATGAAAATATGGTACCGGCTGAAGATTTTTTCGCAATTGAACGAGTATTTTCCAATCCACTACCGAGCTCAGATTTAACGATGTTTTTTTGCTTTATTTAAAAAGCAAATCCTTTATATTTTAACAAAAATTGCAATGGCTCTCATTTTTTTGTCTTTAGCATACCAAGCGGATTATTACCGACAGTCAAGAGACCGCTATGACCCAAGGTATTCCCAACAGCAACAACAACCGTATTACGGCGCCAACCAGTATAATTATGGCTATTACGCCGAGTTGTACGGAAACGACCCGAGATACCGGGCTTACTACGACGCGATGGCCAAGAACTATTACTGGCAGTACGGAAACCAGTATGGCTATGACGATTATGATCGCCGCAGCGTGCATTCCGGGCGCAGTTCTGTGACGGATGATTCCCAGAAAGGAAGGTTAGTTGTTTGCAAAGTTATCAAGATCGCAAAATTAAAGTTGCCACAGTCGCAATACTGAATTTTAATAAGGCCCTTTCGTTAATTGTTTTTCCAGTGAACGTTTCTCAAGCGCTTTTCATCAGGGAAATCAGACTCAGGAACCCAATCAACCTGTCAACGAGCTGTCCTCCATCTATCCCCAACAGGATGGCTCGTACTACACACCGGGTGTCGAACTTTCTAACGACTACGCTGATCAAGGACCACTCGGTAAGACATCTTGGTTTTCATTAAAACCACCGGTTGGTTCCGTGCAACTTTTGAGGCCAACACTCATTTTCTTTTGTTTTCAAATTTTAGGATCCGAGAGCGTTTCGACTTCACCACCACAGCGCTTGACCCCCGCCAAATTCTCAACTCCTCACCTGCGGGCTACTTTTTCCCCAAGTGGGCAGTTGGTCATTTTGCCACCGAACAGTATTATGGATGGCCAAATCGCTATGGTGGAAGTCTGTGATATTCAAGCCGCGCTCGCTGACGATCCTGTGGCTCAAGAATTAAACAGCTTCCCGAGCCCTCTCATTCGGTTTGCTACTTTCCGTTCCTCTGCTTTCTTTTTTGCACGATTTATCTTCTGTTACCAATTATTACCGTGGATTTAGGGGAGAGACGCACAAGAACGATGTGATTCAGTACTGCCAGCAGAAAGCCCGCAAAGCCAGGGACGATGTCAGTCTTCCAGACCGCAATTCCTGTGTCCTTATCTGGGAACTTCTTATGCTGCTCATCCGACAGAACGGGGTAGGAAAAATTCTGCATCAATTTTCTATTGCAATTCGATTTGCATTGCGTCGGTGCAGGAAAATGGCAGATGTTTAAGAGTTTAATGGGATTATTTCCCTTAGGTGGTGGTTGGCACAGACATCGCAGAGCTGCTCTTGCAGGATCAGAATCGGTCACCTAGCAGTGATCGAGCATCCAGTCTGACTCGACTTACGGAAAAAAACGAAGACGCGTCTTCAGCCGACGATGGAGTGGTCGTGGCAGAAAACAGTAATTCCATAAATTGCCAAGTGGCTACCATACAAGGAAACAATAAATTCATCGAATTTCTGCTTTTTGGCCACAAAAAGGTAGGTTTTTGCACCATTCTTTCTCATTTTGCATTAAGTCAAGTAGTGTAAAAATAGTTTCTTTAAATAACCGAAGGGCATTATGCAGGCTGTCAAGTGATTGTTAATCTATAATTTTTTTTTTTTACAAGAAATTTCCTGCGACATTCTGTTGATTATTAATATTTCCAAGAATGACTTAAAAATGCATTATGGCTGTAGTTTTTTGTTTGTTTTTTGTTTTTAAACTTCGCCTATAACGTTCTCTTAAATGTTAGTATTTACACACGTTAATTTTTTTTAGAAAATAAATCTGAAATCTGTCATTTGTGGACTAGTTTTTGTAAACGATATTTTTTTTTAAATTGCCTTCAGCATATCTTTAAAAATGCATTATGGTTGAATTTTTTTTTAATTTCGTCCATTTTCACTAATTTGTCTAGTTTTTGTAAAAAAGTTGCCTTTGGCGTTCTTAATAGGCTTATTGTAGATGGGTAGGAAAAATTTGTCAATCGAAAATTCCGCTTATCAGAATTGCTATTTTTCTCTGAAATATTTGGGAAAATTTTGAAACATAATCAAATATTTGCATAGGAAGAAATGTGAAAAGTTATATACCAACCTGAGCAATTATAATTAAAAAGCTGGAAATGCTCTAAGCTTCAGTAATTTGCCAATTTTTTCAGAAAAAAAATCCCTTATTCTTCCTATATCTATTTTTTCTTTTTCCTATATTTCCTGAATTATTTGATCTCCGTACTTCAGCGACAGCCTGATGGTGTCAACTGTGTTCTCAGAATTTTATTATTTTTCCCAGGACGCCCTCGAATGGGCCATGAAGCAAGGTCTTTGGGGTCACGCTCTCTTTTTGGCTTCAAAAATGGAGTCAAGGACGTATGCTATGGTGATGACTAGGTAAATACTGTCATTCTCATTTGTAACTTTAATGTTGAAGTTGATATGGCAGTGCTGACGTTTGATGGTAGTTGTAATTTTTGGTCCTCATTCCTTCTCTGATTGGACGATTTTTGTAGGTTCGCAAATTCGTTGGCCTTTAACGACCCCCTCCAAACCTTGTATCAGCTGATGTCTGGCCGGCAACCTGCTGCAGTTACCGTAAGTAAATCTTACGATGAAGTCAAACGGCGAAGCATTTGTTTGTAAATTTCTTACAATGCTGCATTGTTTGCAGGCTATTGCTGATGAAAAATGGGGTGACTGGAGGCCACACTTGGCTATCATTTTGTCCAATAGCACACAAAGACCAGAGTTGGACAGACGCAGTATCGTAACGTTAGGAGATACTTTGGGTATGCTAGCTCGTGCTACATTTCATTCTAGTTTCTAGCAATGCAGTTATGCTTATCACCGCACGTTTTGATTAATTTAATCTTTGAATATTTTTGTTCTTGATTACAGCTGCCCATGGTTGCCTCCACGCGGCTCATTTTTGCTATCTGATGGCACAGATGGAATTTGGAAGCTATGAAAAGAAGTCCAGCAAATTAGTATTAATAGGCTCAAATCACAAGTACGTGCTGAGCTTCCCATAAACTCCCATGTCAAGTAATTCAGAATAATTTGTTGCTTACTCGCCTGGCTTTCTTCTTCTTCCAGCTTACCGTTCTCTGAGTTTGCAACGATGGAAGCCATCAAGTGCACGGAAGTTTACGAATATGTGCAGACCTTGGCAAATCGACATTTCGTCCTGCCGCATTTACAGGTCAGCATGCTTCGCGTTTCAATCGCTGGTCATTGCATGCAATATTATAAGCGCCGACCTTAATTGTACTTTTGTCCCTCCTCAGTTTTACAAATTTATTTATGCCGCTCGGCTGGCGGAATACGGACAGCCGCAAGAAGCGTTGCACTACTGCGAAGTCATCACGCAGGTCATTCAGAAGATGCCGGCACTTTACGATTTAGAGTTGGTGCATCAAGTCTATGAGGTAACTTGTCCTTTCGTAACGTTTACCGCACCATTTACATTACTGAATTTCATCGAATGAGAGACGCCGTCGATTGTAAGATGCATTTAGGACGTGTCCGGACAGTTTATCGCCAGCAATTTCTCCACGGACGATTTATCCCTGGTCAATTAATCGCCTGGGACAATTTATCGCAGGGTCAGTTTATCGCCATAATAAAAACTAAATTAATTTAATTTTTAGGTTAGATCAGTTTTGGTTAGGTTAGGATAGGTTATGTTAGGCTAGGTTAGGTTAGGTACGTTTGACACGTTAGAATTCGAGTATGGCAAGTTCGAATTGTGAATTGCAAGTTCCAAATTGAGAATTGCAAGTTCGAACTTGAGTATGGCAAGTTCGATCTTGAGTATTTGACTAGTTCGAACTTGAGTATTTGACAAGTTTGAACCTGAGTATGGCGAGTTGACACTTGAGTATGGCCTGTTCTAACTTGAGTATGGCAAGTTTGACCTAGAGTACACTGTATGGCAAGTTCGAACTTGATGATGGAATTCTAGTGAGTATGACTTCGAACACCAGTTTGAACTCGAGTTGAACAAACCCGAACTCAAGTTCGAATTAAAGTTTGCTAATTTTCATTGTGGGGATAAACTGTCTTAGGCAATTAATTGACCAAGGATAAATTATCCCGGTTTAAATTGTTGGTGATAAAATGTCCGGGAATCCATTTTGGAGACGAAAAAGTGGGCAAAAAATCTATCTTTACAACAAATAGATGACGAATAAATGAAAATTAATAAACTTTATTCTTAGTTGGCATATCGGCTGAAATACCACGACCCGTATTACACGCAAGAAGAAGGCGAGGTGGCTGACCTGGGGGATCCTCAGTGGCTTCGGCAGCTGTATCTCATCCTCCAAGCCTACTCAGTCAGTACAAACATTTGCTCGCATTTAGAAAGTTGTGCATTGTTTTCCAAACGATAATTTTGTTCACGAAACAATATCTCGCTGCAGGACGGCAGTGTGCTGCCAGTGACGGAGTACTCCGAGCAACCTACCACTGACTCAGTTCCTAGCATTAGCCAGTCTTACGTGGATTCAGCTTCTCAAGATCCCGGAACCTTTGGAACTCTCCAAACCGATGGGCAATATCAAACTCAGGCACCTCACGGTGGTCAAGATCAGACCTCTTCATTGTACGCCTCGCCATCGCAATTAAGTACGTCTCAATTTCTTTTGTTTTTTTCTTAATTCTCACCAAGTTATTGACTGCTGCCTGCAAACTTTCAGATTATTCAGAGAGCGCCCAACAGCCGACTGGGTATCCAGAGTATCAAAATCAACCAGTAACCGCCATGGATGGCAGCGGTGCACAACAGCAGACTTATGGTTCGTGACTTTTTTGACTGCTAAATTCAGCACTTTCCAACCAAGGCATGCTGCTAAAATAGTAGTTTTTGTCGCTTTTCAGAAAATTATTACCGACAGAATAGCAACGGAACTGCTGGCGAGTATGCTCAGCCCCAGTATGGCGATTACTATGGAATGACCCCTGGTGTGAGCAACGGAACACAGGAGTATGGCGGCGAATATCACGATGGACAACCTGCGCCACCCCAAACTGCCAGTAATGATTACTACGACATCAGCACACGCAAAGTAAGTGAATTTTTTTCTCCTCGGGTCCTCGTTCATTCCCATCAACGTCATTATGAATAGAAGTCGAGAGGGGCGTATTAGAGAGCTTGACATGTCCTAAATTAACCACTGCACATTTGCATGGCCAGCAAGCTACAAACCGACTAATTTCCCTGCCTCGTAGTTTGTGCTTCACCCGTGTGACATGCATGTTATCGAATGCGCGATACATTTCCGAGAATGTAACAGGTCGCGTTAATTACATTAATTTGGACTTTTCGCATTTGGTTTAAAATGGATTGTATGTTTTTGCATTAACTATGTGGCCGGTACCAAGCGCAATTTAGTTAACTCAATACCCCACTGGTAGCAATCTTCTAGGTATCCTTCCTATCAGTCATAACCGTGACGTAAACAGTTCTTGTATTCTGCCTTTTGTGGTAAAAGCCCTTACCTGATGTTGTTGGAGTATGGAGTTTCTTGAGAGTCGAAATTTGTGTGCTTATATCCTCCAAATTTTACCTCTCTTTTTAACCTTTTTCAAAAACATTTTCCTTAAAGCCTCATTTGATGACGTGTCCTGTTGTTGCAAAACAATTCGTTTATTTTTGAAGGAATCTATATGTAGCTACATGTAATGTGCAAGAGAATGCCGGTTAAAAGCTAGAAGTCTTAATTGTGAACTACTTGAATAATCTTATTAAACTGTCAGGTTGTCTACCGGTCTTGGAAGTCATGGAAAAGGCATGAAATTTATATTATGGTCATGGCATCAGGGCATCAGGAAAAATCATGAATTGACATTCAGGTCATGGAAATGTCATGAAATTTACCTCAGGGTTATGGAAAAGTCATGAAATTTACAACAGAGTCATGGAATTTTTGTCTTTTTCATTGATTCACAAAATAAAAATTTGAGTTTAAATTCTTCATTTTTCATCTATTTCCGCTAATTTTTTGCCTGTGGTGTGTTTTTGGCCAATAATTATGTTGCCACAGTGGTAGATAATGTTTCTGAAAATCTTCATTATACCATGACATGAAACTTGAACGACCCCATATTCTAATAGGCATGGCAAAATTTTTTGAAAACTTGAAAAAGTCACGGAATTTGCAATACCAAATCTAGTAGACACCCTGGGCATTTTTGCCTTTGATTGATTCACGAAATACAAATTTCGGTTAAAATTCACAGTTTTCATCCAGTTTTGCAAAAAAAAAAAATTTCGGCTACGGCAATCTTGAAAAAGTCGTTTGCAAGTCATGGAATTTGCAGCCTTGCAGTATACACCCTGATTTAACCGCATCTCTAGAATTTCATTTGCATCTTTTTATCATTGAACTGCTTTTGGGTTGAATACAATCCTGCCGTAACCAGCCAAAATCCCTCGTGAACGTCTCGGTAATCTCTCATGAATGACCTTCTTCCAGTGACGCACCAGACTTCCCCATTTGCTTTTGCTTGCCCCGGTGCCTAATGTTGGTGGTGATGGTCTGCATTAACACATGCTTTGTTTCCCTCTTCCCCATTCCACCCTTCCCTCGCCACTTCTTCTGTTCTTCCTTTTGTGTGCCTTAACGTTTGACTCTCGCCATCGGATGTTATCCAACCGAGGACGAGGACAGGCCTTCGAACAGCTGGGACTCGCTCATAAAACCACCAATACCTCTGCTGAAAGGCTTCAGCGACAAAGGCAGCCGTACGGACAATGTCGAAGACGTGCCGGGACAAAACGGTAGTGTGGCCCAAAAGGCTTTGCCCAAAGTTCTAGGCAAGAGGAATCTGATTTTTGGAGGAACTTTCCCCATCGACTTCCCAATCCAACGTTCAGATTGTAGGACGTCGGAAGATGGAAAACGTTGTCTGACTGTTTCCAAGGATCACGGAGCGAAGGAGAAAGCGGCAGATGGGGCCATGCCTCACCGGGAAGTTGGTAGAAAGTGTAAAGTTGTCTGCGGGACGTTCCCCGTGGATGGGCCGTGCTGCTCAAATGCTAACTTGTGCTCCGAGCATGCCAAACAGAGGTTGGAAATCATTGGTGTCGATGAAGAACATGATCACGACTTGCAGGCAATGGAAGAGAAAGTGATAAGCAAAAAATACGGAGTTCCAAAAACCGGCCAAATTTGGAGTCGCTTGCCGGTGCTAGGACCGAAAGTCCATCTGCACGAGGATTAATTTCTGCATTTTGTTCCAGTTCAGCCGTGCCTCATGTTTTGTATAATTGGTGTTTATGTGCCTTGGTGCTCTTTTTTAATGTTTGATGCCTTTTTTTTAATACTGGTGTAATTGAATGCAAGGTGCCCACTTATGTGGCCTTACTGTTCCAATTTCCAAATGTGCTGAACCTCAATAGGGTGTAATCATCTAGTCAGGAAAGTCAAATGACACTGTTGAGAATGCACTACCATTTTAGTTATTGCAGTCATAGCATTTTGGAACGTTCCAAACCTAGTCAAAAATCATACATCTTAATTTGTTGTCCAATTTGGTAGTTATGGGTTTTACCAAGTGCAGTTTATTGCAGTCATGTACATTGGGAACCCTGATTGGGCAGGAGAATGAGATTTTGGCAATTCTACACCATGTTCTAAAATTGGATGGTGGTTAAAATGTGCAGATCTTGGGTTTCAAGAATTAGGCGAATATTCGCTAAAAGTCGGCATGCGTTTAATTGGCTTTGGTTGATAAGGCAAATTGCCCACCATTAATTGCCCTATTACATCCTAAACATCCAGGAATATCTTTGCAAAATCATAATTTGTCAATTAGTCTCTAATTGCTGTACGGGGAATCTAAGTCATTGTAATGTATGCGAATTATTGGGAAAAACATGTTTTAATGACCCTTTGCAATGGCATTCATCTGTTGTTATCTGAAGTAAGCAAATGACATTGTATCTTAAAGATAATTCCTTTCACAGCCTTGTGTTTTTGTTAGTAGTGCCTTTCTTATTTAAGTGCCTATTGCATTGTACGATTGCATCTAACTTTGGATTTTTTAGTTAATTTATGGCAGATTTAAGAGAGATTATAGGTTTTGTTAAAGATTTATTGGATTTTTGGCTGAGTGTGCAGGAGAAATTTTATTTGTAAATTGTTCTTTGAATACTGGTTTATAAATTGCTTCAACTTCTCTGGATCACACGAACTCTGTCTTTGCCATTCTGAGTTAACGTTTGCAAAGCATGCACGTATCTATTTTCATTGAACTGTTTTGTATTTCCAGAACTCTATGCCATCTTCGCCCACCTTGGCCAATGCTCCGCCCCTGAAAACAGCACCTCCTGTAGAACAGTCTTTGCCGAGGAAAAATTCCGGCAGCCATGCTCCTCCGGAGAAGCCGAAACCGAAGAAGGGAAACGAGAAAGCAAAGCCTAAACAGGTAAAGATTTTAAATTCAGTTGCGCAAAGAAACTGTCTTTGGCAAAAAGACCTTGGGATTCTTGAACAAATTGCATTTCCTATGTGAGGAACACAAAATATGGGAATATTGCTAGACCGTCTTTCACTTTTCCTTCTTCATTCACTGCTACTGCTTTAGGGAGCAAAAATAGCAAGTGATTTGTCTAAATTCTTTTTAGCAATTATGGTAAAGCGTGTCATTAATTATTTCAGGGTGGCAGCTGGCTAGGAGGAATATTCAGCAAATTATCAATGAGGCCGCAGAATCAGATGATATTACCGGACGATAAGAATCCAACGGTCAGTTCTTAGGGTTTTTGTGGTTGATTTATACCGATGGTAGAAAATCTACAATTCTTACGATTAAACTTTACAAGTGTTTTGTCGTTGGCATGAAGAAACCCAGAATTTCTTGAGGTACCTTTCTTGGAATACCTAAAAGACCCGGAATTGCAGGGAAATTGAAAAAGTGATGGAAATTCAACAAAACAATAATACATTTTTCGTAACTAGATATTGACTAATACAAAAACCAAGAAAGTATGAGCAATTCTAATTCTGTGGAGGAAATCATTAACGAAATTGCAAATTAAAAAAAGTAATCTAAATTTGCTGTTTTCTTATGGAAATATGTGTTCAATCCCCTGTTTATATCTATGTACAGTTTTGCAAGCATTAGCTGTAGCCTGTAGCATATTTACATGTCATATTTTTGCATTTCCAGTTGTTAGAGGTTCATGGGAATTTGTTGCGAAACCTGATAAAGTCAGAAAAGTTGAGAATTTCATCCTTGGGGAACCCTTAATTAACATTAGAGTAGTTTTAACGGAGTAATTTTACTGGTCTCTAGCATCAGTAGCTTGCTATATTGACACTAAAAGGCCTTTGGGCAACAATTCCATCTATAGAGTGTTTAGTGCGGTAAAACTTCAGAATCGAATCCGTACTTGTTTAGATAACGAGTTTCTGAAACATTTTCAGTTGGTTTGGGATGCCAATAACGAAAAATGGATAAACAACGATGGAGACGAAGAAGACGAAAATGTGGGTCCAATCGCACCGCCGAAAGACTTGGAATTGTCACCGAGTAAGTTACAACATGCAATTATCTTCCAGACCTGAGATTACGGCAATTGACGATAAGAACTGAATTCTAATTTACGAGAACACTGGCAGGGCCGACTAAGACCTGGTGTAATCGCTGGATTCTCTTAATTTCGCTTTAGTTTCCCTTTCATTTCCTCGCCAGACTTCCGATTTCGCCAACATTGGCTTTTATTGTATTATCCACCCTGAACTTAAAGCGTCTTTATTTCGGTCGACTGTTGCTAAGCCCACCATCGGCATTGATGCTTTCCGGATCGAGCTCTTGCGATTATTGATTTTGTTAATGGAGTCTCCTAACCGTTACGGTTATGCACGACCTTACATTATGCATGTCATGACCGTAGGCAGCTCTGGTTGAGACTTTGGCGTTGCTTTTAATTGCATCTACATGTTGCGGGTTGTAGGGGTTCATCTAATGTTGGCTTTCGAGAACTGTTACGGTGCTGTCGGGTGATGCGTAAATCAGTTTTGCGGTGAGCCGTGAGTTGCTTGTCTGGTTTTATGGAACTTGCCGTTAGTTGCTGGCACATGACGCGAGAGCACTGAAGCTAGGTGCCCGAGAAAATTAACCATTGTTCCACGAGTGGAATTTGGAAATTATTGAATTTTTGTTCTGAATTATTTTAATTCTGACAAGTTATAACTGTGTATTCGCTTACCACAGGGTTCATATCGTCAGGGAAAGTCAGGGAAATGAAGTGTGGTCAGGGAAGGTCAGGGAAATGTGGACATTTTGCCCAAAAAGTCAGGTGGAAGTCAGGGAAAACTTTCAAAAAATTTTGAATTTCAATTTTGTGACTGAGAATTTTTAATTTTCAATTCGTTTTTGTGAAAAATGCCCTATAAATTAACCTACACTTCGTTATATCCATTCAGTAGAGTTTTTCAAAAATTTCACCTATGGCGTTCCCTTTAAAAGAAACCAGCAAAAATCCATCGCTGAAATTTGTTTAAATTGAGGGACAATTTCTTGGGTTGGTCAAGTAAACAGTTTGTCAAGTGTACCGATATTTTCTGCAAATTTTTCTAAAAATTTCGCTGGCTTATTCATGTATTAAATCTGTTATTTCTAGTCTAGCTTTTTAACACAAAACAGCCTACAGTATTCTATTGAATATTAATATTTCTAGGAATGTCTTCAAAATTGCATTAAGGATTAAATTTTCTTTACAAATTTCGCCTATGGCGTTCTCTTAAATGTTAATTTGCAGCCATTGCTCTCATGTTAATATTAATGCCATATAATTTTTTGGAATTTTTTTGTGGTCTAGTTTTTGTAAAAAAAATTTCACGGCGTTTCGCCTTGTACTTATTGTAGAGTTCTGAGTTGAATTGAATTGGTTAGTTATTCAGATTGAAATACAGTGTTTCCAACCACTTGACAAGAAGTCCATCAGTCTGACAATAGTGGTTCACCCCAAAATTCAACTTGTCAGCCATTTATAAAGAGACATTACAATTTGGCCTCAGCGTATTTGATTTTGCATTTAAACTTTTTTTTAGGTCCCAGGCCTGCCACTTTGGGGGCGCCTTCTCCGGTCAAAGGCAACTTGCCACCGGAAGCCTCAGCGCCGCCAACTGAAAACCGCTTCAAGCTACGTCAGGGCCGAGGTTCGCTTTGCAGTCTTTCAATATTTTTGCCGCAAATGCAGTTTGTGTGATTGCTAATACCACGTTTGCCCTTAGTTGGAATGCGACAAAACTACGTGGATGTCTTAGGTGGCAACACCGTCCCCGTTGCGTCCAGCGCTATGCCTGCTGAGATGTTTCCAAACCAAGCCGCTCAACAGACGAGCCCTCAATTCTTTATTCCTGCTCCAGGTGAGTGTCTTGTCCAGGAAGTTGTTATTTCTGCTCTTCTTCTTGTCCGATGGCCTAACAACGTCTTTCGGCTTCCTGATGCCGAAACACACAAAGGAGATTTTAAGCTTGCTTAGGAACTACTCTGGAAAGTTATTTTTGGGAGCATTACAACTTTTACACATCCGACTAGTCAAGGTTAAGCTGCTTTGCCGAGTAACAACTAGGAGGATTTCCGCAAACTAGGAGGCGAAAGAGGTGTTTTGCCCGTATTTATTGCAGTTTCTCTGGTCTTAAGGACAAGGTGCTCGTTATGTCGGTTTTAATCTGGCGTTGTGCACTGTCCATCTCCATTGAGCCATTTAACGATCCCATTCCCATCCGGCAGAAAAAAAACAGTCGATTTATGCATTACGACAAAAAACCCAGTCTTTGATACACCGGGCCGATTAATGAGCATTCCCTCACTTGCCAGCGGATATTGATAGCGACATTTAGAGCAGTAATCCCACCAGCAGATCGGCCCTCGGCGTGCTATAGCTGCGGTCAGAATTGCACGCAGGAAGCTTCGCTCAAGCTGGCTTCTGACATGGTTGCCAGTTTGTCGTTTGCAACAGCTGGTGATAACGAGGGCTTCACGGGTGATTTCGAATCCAAACAATCACGTCTTTGAAGCTGAACTTCTATTTCTAATCAGATGGAAATGAGTCTTTTTTTAAAAATAACAGCAAAAGTATTGTCCATTCAGCCATTTTTTGGGGGGCATCCAGCTGAACCCATTTGAAAACTTTGCTCAAAAATAAACTGCTGTGCAAAGTTATCGGATAACCTCTAAAGCTGCAAATAAGATCATGGGCACATTTGTTAATGGTCAACTATTTATTGTGATTTAATTACATGAAGTGTTTACTGAGTGAAATAGTGAAACTTCGATTATCCGACACTCGTTTAACCGTCACCATGTATGCATCTACATGCTCACTGTACATGGTTCATGCCGTCAGGGAAAGTCAGGGAAATGAAATGTGGTCAGGGAAAGTCAGGGAAATCCTGACATTCTGACCATTAAGTGGTATAAGTATCTCATAAAAAGCATTAGAAAAGCTGTATTTGTGATCTACTTTTTCTAAAAACTTCACCTATGGCGTTTTCATTATCATTAATTTTCCTTATGAAAAATTCACCTAAAATGCATTATTTTTATTTTAAAAAAAATTCGCCTACAGCGTTTCCGTCATTATTATTTTTTAATGTTTCAAATAAGAAGTCCTCAAAAAAGCAGTGTTTAAGATTTAATGGTTTCAACCACTAGTGTTTGCATTATAATTAATATTAATACACTAAAAATCCAATATTTCTTGTAATTTTTCAAAAATGTCCGACAAAATTCTTATATTTGTTTGGATCGAATTTGTAAAAATTGTTTGTTGAAATTGTTTGCAAATTTTCCAAAACGTGTCTGGTAAACCTGGAAAAGTCAGGGAAATTCATCTGAGGATTTGATTAGTCTTCCTGACAGCAAAATACAAAAATAGAGTCAATTGTAGTGTTGCAGATAGTTAATTTAAATAACATGTGACATTTTTATTTGATAAGTCAGGGGAAGTCTGGAAAATTGAGTTGCAAATTGTGGCAAGAACCATGATGTAGTCCATTGTCTGTTTATTCGGATATCCGCCATAACTATGGTCCCGAACCCTGGCAAATAAACGAACTTTAACAGTAATATAATGTGACCACATGAATTACTCGAAACGGCGATATTACAAAACAAAAACACCATTTATTGTGCTGTAAGAATAGTGAACGAAAAATCGAACAAATCGATAATTAACATTTATCAGTCCCATGTACATGTAAACCCACCTCATGCTCAAATGAACTCATGGGCATATTGGGAATTGAATTGAATAAACCAGGCTATATTCATGATTTTAGGTGCAAATCTAGAGGTTATAAGATAATTTTGCACGGCAGTTATGTACATTTAATAGTGATTATTTCAGTTTTACCATTGCTCTTCTTTCTCGTGCACAGCAGTTTGTCAGTTGGTTTTGCTCTGAAAAATTCTATAAAACCACTCCGTAGTAGTATGACCTCTTCCGGGAACCAATTTGACCAATGTTTTTTACCATTTCTTTTGCAGTTGTTGGTTCGGACGCATCGATGACAGACTTCGTGACCACTGGTCAACCCGCCAACCACATTGGCAACCCCGGATCAAGAGGCGGGTCACCTCAGCAGAATTTCGATGAGGACGACACCAGCCAGGTAGGAAACACTTTTGAAATTCTCGGTGGCATTACCTAGTGTGAACTGCTGTAGCATTTTCACCTGACCAATGACTCGCATGCTCACGTATGACGCTGTGGGTCCAAGAACAAATTTATCGGTATCATGTCATGTTGGATAGGTGTTGCACAAAATGTGGCAAGAGGAACAATTCGAAAACCCGCTTCAGGAGCGGGTGCAACTTCCTGCGGTGTCCAATTTTCCCCACAGATGGCGCCAAGTGATGAGCCTGTCTATTTTTACCAATCATCGCAATACGCTGCCGTTTGAAATCAATAGTTGCAAAGATCTAATTTCTCTCGTTATCATCAAAGGCAAGGATTCCATGCGGTATCCGTAAACGGATTGCACCCAAATTCAATTGCCAGAGACTAGGTTTGTGGCAACAGTAGATTTAGTTGCGACTTTAATTCTCCTTAGCAGTTGTCTTCGGGTGACTGCAAGGGCCCAATTCACGCATGCCGTGGTCGAGAAACGAGTTTTTAATTTTAACTTCATTTTGCAACATTTCTAGGCGGTTATTCCAAATACGGCAATCCTGCAACGGGATGTGCCGTTAACACCTCAAAATGGTTGCACATGCAAAAATCTATTCTGATTGCGTGTCTGGTGCGCTAGTTGCACTACGGTGCTCCCAGGCCATTGATCAGCTAAAATTGGATGGGAAATTATCCTAAGGGATCACTTATTTTCGAAAAAACAGCTTCCATCTTAGGGCCCATCTGGCTTAACAAGCCTCCCAGAAAAGGGGAATAAAAATATCATTCGTATCTTGATGCTCGTAAAAAACCATATGAGCAACTGGAGAGCGCATGAGTAATGGGCCATCACAGTTTCCCTTCAACAATCTATTTTCAACTAGGGGGGTTTAATAACGGCAACCAAACCACTGTGCAGAATTTTTAGCATCGAGCCTCGGCGGCCATCTTTGTGAGGTAGAAATCATGGCACGTTTTACGACATCAAAGTTTTTGAGCTGTTGAGTGAATTGAACGTAATTACCTTAACAGATTTAAAATTGACAGCAAATGTCCTAATCTTGAATTAATTGTACATGTGAAGCTTTGCTGGGTCCATAATTTTAAGCCAAAAGTGATGGGAACGCACCACTTTATCACTCATGACGGAATAAGCGCTTGCTTAATTCCAGTTCCTGTCAAAGAGCCACTTATCATTGCAGAAAACCCTGGAGGTGTCACTTCCTGTTACGAATGGCGGTTTTGGCATTCGTTAGCCGAGGACGGGAGACGCGTGGGATCCGTTTGATTGAGTACACCAACGCAAATTAGCTCCACATTTTTTTCCACAATTTTAATCTAATGGGGTAGACATTTATCAACTAATCGAGTCATGGTAGGTTAACGTATATGAAATCCTTGGGTAGATGGCACTTCCTCCCATGTCTTTACGTTGGAACTGGAAGCTTGGAATTCTGATTTTCAGAAGTCATACAGAGCCGTCTTAGTCGAATTTTGACTTTTTCAATAATTGATGAACCGTAGCTTCGAGGCAGATTCCAGTTTCAACTCTCAACTAGTTTTCGAGATTACTTCTTTGACCCAAAATTCAATGCAAGTTCAGGGTTACCAAGAATCGTTTTATAACAATGCATGTGCTTTATATGATCTACTTTGTTACATTCTGTAGTTGATTGTGGGTTTCCTCAGGAAATGTTTGGGGCATTAAAAATACCAATACAGGGTCCCTCCGGATCTGACAAACCTGGAAATGTCAGGGAAATTTGAAAAGCATGTTTAAGTCAGGGAAATTCAACAAATCAATGATGCATTTTGCATCGCAAGTTATTAGTTAACACAAAAATCAAGAAATGACAAGATATTCTGTGGAGGAAATCAATAATGAAATGGTCAGTTTAAAAAAACTCATCTAATTTTGTTGTTTCCTAATGGAAATGTGTTCCAACTCCTGTTTAAATTATAAAAAGCACTGAAGATAGCATTTCTTACATATGCATTTACATAAGCATTTCTTGCATATGCCAGTTGCTTGCATTTTGAGTATAATATGCATATAATATTTGTTTGCACTCGTCGAGTTGAGAGAATTTATCCTTTTTTATTTTTTTTCTTGTATTTTTTTCTGTTTATGCTAACCTAAACTAACCTGAAAATGTAATTTTTATATTGCCTGCCCAAAACGCAGGCAATCACTACCAGCCTACGACCCGTTAGGAGAAGCCCTCTTTCTCATAGTGCCCATGCTGGAGCAGGGGCATATACCGTAGTATAGCCTAAAAAGGCCAGATGAGACCTCCATCACATGTGCATCCTTCAGAAATGGGTTGTGGACGACAGCAAAATGGAGTTCAATTGACTTAAGGATCAAGGCAATTGCCAAACAAAGGCCCAAAGCTCTATGGCCTTTGTCAGACACTAAAGGGCGTCGAGGTATAATGAAACCATGTTCAGACTTAGCACGATGCATTTGCAAGTCATGAGCTGTGAGATCTTTGCCTAAGCAGCTCGTAATTCGTGTCATATTTTAGCAGCGTGGCACGAAAAGGTCGTTATTTTAAATGTCAAACTAAGTGGCAGCTTCTCGGCATCACGTCGATTTTCCAACCAAACACACATAGCTAGGACATATTTTTGAAGCCTGCTGTCGTTTTATGATGGCTTGCTTAGCGCCATGCTGGAGATTTGCTCTAGTGGGGGATCCGGATTTACGACATGGAACTCCATTCCCTCGACTTTTATGCCAATCCCAGGGATTCGTTAAATTGATAGAAAACTAGATTGTCAGACATTTCACGTTGAGCTGGAGCAGTGGCTTAGGCCTTTGGAAACTCGGATTCTTGCCATTTTGAACTGGTGGACCCGGAAGGCGCCATTACTGTCGGTGTTTATTGTTTTAAATTTTCTACTGTATGGAAGGTTTTCCAAAACGATTTTTCCTCCCAAAAATATCCCTGTTGGTTCGGAGCATGCTGAAAGTGCCAATACAGTTACATGAAAACGCAACGCCGATGAAGCTTTCTTCAGAAATTTACATGTGCAGCTGATTCCTCCAGAAATTTGCTGAGAAGTCAATATAGGAGACATGAGGGTCGTGATTTTTGCATGCCTTAATTTGATTCCTGTTTGAATTGCAATATTGTCAGATCTTCTGGTATATCCTGCAAGCTCCCGTGTCTTGCCGAAGAAGTTTGTTGTTGAAGATCGTTGAATGTGGGGTTTACTTTTGAGATACATAGATTTGAATAAATCTGGTATAAGCAATCGTGGAAAAGCATAAATCACATGCACGAAATGAGTTATGGTGTCTCACGAAGGGTTCAAACTTCTGCATGGTCTGACTGACAGAACTGTTTCAATCTTCTGTCTTTTGGCTGGGAGCACCGCAAAATTTGTCAGGGAATGTCAAGGAAATCGATTTGAGAATTTTTGTAGCTCAAGGCTGTCCTTTTGAAAGAGAATTCTAACGCCTGGTGGGAATTCCAACGATTCTCTGATGGAATTTGTGGCTGTTCTTTTATACGAGCGTCTTCGAGATGGAGTACTGTTCAGATCTGCCGATTTCTCAAGGTAGGGTAGATCGAGTTTGAAGTTGATCTTACAGTTCCTCTAACCATGTAACCAACACCAGCAAAGCCTGTTGATTTTTCCATTCTTTTCAACAACCCCGTCTGTTGTCCTTCTGAAATCTTGCAGTGTATCAATTTAGGTCGTGGTACTCATCTCTACAAGTATCGGCACCTGGCAAAAAAAACATTTTCGTCAGTACTCGTTACAGAAAGGTTTCCCCTGTTTGCTACCAAATTTTGCTGCCCTGTCTGTAATGTTTCCATTATTCTACAGTACACTCAATATGTTATTATCCTGGCTCTTGCAATGTGTGAATTAAGGCCGTGGTGCTAATCTCTACAAGTATCGGCACTCCTTTCTTCACTCCTTGTCTGTTGTCCTTCTCACATCTTGCAATGTGTGAATTAAGGCCATATGTGTCAGTCTGATTTTCTCAATTTTTTTGCACTAATAGGCAGCTTTTAGTTTAAATGTTGTGTAACATGCACACAAAATTGTGGAAATTAGCCATTTACAAAACTAGAATATTTTATAAGATCAAACAAAGGGCCACCCCTAATGGTAAGTTTTCCCACACGCCCCATTTAATCAATTATACATGTATATAAGTAACACTATTTTCAATGTAATGCTTCCCTGGGTTAAAGTATTGCACTAATAGACAAATTCAATAAACATTAATTCAAGCAGGTTCTTAAGAATGCAACTCAAAGTAACATCTAATAGATTTGGGGAAGTCTACCAATTTGGTGGCCCTGTGTGTTTTTACAAAGTTTAACTTGCACGAAGTTGTAAATGGCTCATTTCCACAATTTTCCATGCATGCTAGGTGACATTTTGGACCAAAACCTGTTTATTAACACACAAATGTTCCCAAAATCACACTAAAAGTGGCAGCACTCTCGTCAGTGGTCGTTATATAAGGGGTTCACCGTGCTCGGGGACTGTTTAACAGTTAAAATCTTCCCAGTCAAGTGAAAATTGGACGTCCGAGCTGTCTTATTCCCGACTTTATTTACTTTGAACTTTCTGGTTTCGTGGCAATTGGAATTGCCATTTCCATTACAATTTCCCAGAGGAATGCCTTCGATTGGTCAGCGACTAATGCAAAATACTAGTCCAGCCTTACCGAAAAAGAGGATGTGACGTTGGCGGAAACCCACTGATGGCTGAGGCGGCAGGCCTAGCATCACCGCCAATTAGGCTGGATTGGATGATTGAAAATCAATTGCCCAGCTTCGTGTTTAGCATGGATATTCACTGTCGGAGCGACTCCCAGTTCGAATCAATGCTGTTTCCTTTAATTAAGTTAACGATTCATTTTCCTGACTTGTCTCGGCCTGTTGGATCGCGTTAATGTGCGTGAGCAGTCGTCTGGAATCGCGTCTCACACTGGCCGAACTCATGGTTTTAGGCAGATCGACGAAACTGCATTGTTGGCTTCAATTCAATGAGGTATACATGTACATGTACTTGTAGGTGGTGTTTAAAGCGTAGGCACATGTACTTCAAACTAATTCATTATTTAAACGTTTTGTTCTCCACCTTCTTGTACAGCTTTCACTAATATTGATTACTCAAGGGCTGTTTGAGGGCTCCCACTTTCTGGAAAGTCAGGGAATTACCTAGTTTCCATGCAGAGTTAAAGAGCGTTTTAAACAAAAAAGTCCTGTATGGAAACGCGTTTTGCTTACCTAAAGTTGATTTTATGGATTTAGTTTGAGCAACTGCAAAGGGGTG
>JAQGAF010001325.1:0-32324 GCA_034687865.1 Kryphioiulus occultus | reverse complement strand
GATGGATTACACCCCCCTGCCACATGGCACATCTGTGCTGACTGCAGGGTACTGAGTTGAATTGAATTGAATTGAAGTGATTATATCAGGACTACCAGAACATATATGAATATGTCGCGCCATAAAAGAAAAAGTCTGGGTAAGGAAATTTGGGCAAGAGGAGACATTGTACGTCTCCTCCATTGTATTTTTTGCCATAGATTGCCATACATTGCCAATACTTTTTTACTTGTTGATTTTAATATTTTTTAACTTTATTTAAATTATGCTTATTACAACTGCTTCAAAGTTTGGCATAGGTTTAAGTGCATAATTGTACACAAAATGTATATTTCAGTTTTTATTTATTGCAATTTTTTTAACCATTATCCATGAAAATCACCTCTTGCCAATACTTTTTGGAGCCAAAGTATATCTTCGAGATGTACAGTACATGCATGTCAATAAAATAACCATTTTTTAGATAAAAAGGTTTTCTGTCGAAAAACGCACAAGGATGGCAATGCAAACAAAACTGAAGTTGAAAATTCACGTCTGCCCACACAACTTCATCTACTGGGTGTGCCATCAGATGGCGCTGGCAAACATTTATTTAACTTTTGGTTGAGTCGCAATGCTATAGTCAAAACTTTAAAAATATGTAACTGAATGAAACCCGTTAGCTCATTTCATATTTCTATAAAACTAAAAAACGTTCCTTGTGAGTACAAGAATGGCGACATTCGATTTCAAGACGTTTCGAAAAAATTCTCAGTAACTGCCTGAGACAACTTTCAGTTCCAACCTTAGCATTAGGTAAACATGACCGAAGAAGAGTCACCTTCAACTTCCGACATAATGCGACTTAGTTACTATTATTTATCGGACAGTTACGCATAATCTTCTGCGTGATATGAAAGAGGCACAATCGTGAAATTTCAGCTTAAGTCGTTGAAGTGCCCATAAGCAAGTTTAATGGACGTCGTTAGCCCTTTATTTAACGGGCAAAGAGGATGTGAAATGACCTAACCGAAGGCATCTAACAGTCTTAGATCAAACAGGCCTAAATTCGAGAGACGAACCGACTTATTAGAACATTAAAGTAGTCATAACTCAAGCATTGAAGCCAAAAGGATCTGCCAATAGACGTGCGTGGCTAGCATTTCAAATTATAAATTCCTCATCTATATTCACACGACCATGGCCATAAGTATTTCATACGGCTCAATGGGCTTTAAATGACGCACTCTACCCAATGTCACATTTCCGTGTATAGGGCCTCTAATTTCCGGACGCTTACAACGCCATCTAGCGAAAATTTGCTACAAAACTGGTTCACATACTGTATGATGGATCTTAAACCCAGATGTTAAATATTATAAAACAGCAATGATGACATCATCATTTGATCATTTGGCCAACCCCCTCCTCATTTCCCCTCCTAAGAGGATGACTTAATACTTGAACGTCCCCTAAGTAACCAAATAAATCATTAAATAAGTCTACATGAAATGCGAAGTGCCAATTTGTTCAACGTCCCAATGAAATTTAAAAAGAATTGAAATCCCAATTGTTGACAATCACTGATCAAATACTTTCGAATTGAATAATTTTTATCGATATTTGAGCAAAATTGGTGGATTTTACTTATAATTTAGCATATTAAGAAAAGTGGTATTTAGTATTTTTTGTAACTCGCATTTTTATAAAAGAAACATCCATATTCATGTAGTGCCTGCTCCAAATGTGTAGCCTACATAATATTCATATTTCAACTCCACTGTCTACCCCTGTCTAGTATTCAAGAATGTTGCCTGCACTTAACTTTTAGCAGCCGAATTTTTCCTTGTCATTTTTGTATTTTGTGTGTTATATCTAATATAATTCTTGATTTAGAGGGCATCTGCTGGATTTAGTACTGCAATTTCCCTTACATTTCAATGACAAAAATTGTTCAATGCCTATTAGCATATGGGCCTTTCAAGTTTTAATGTCATCCCTAAATAGCGATTTTCAGAATCACCCTCTTCTGCAGTGATGATATGATCCTTGGTCGAAAAACGCCATAGGTGACAATTCTTGCAAAAGTGGATGAGAAATGATTAATTTTAACTCGAATTTTTATTTTGAGAATCAATCAAAGGCAAAAATCCCATGACCATAATGTAGATTTCATGACTTATCCATGCCTTCCATTACCTGAATTGCATTTCATGACTCTTCAATGACTTCCATGATCTGAATTTCATTTCATGGCTCTTCAATGGCTTCCATTACATTAAATACATTTCATGGCTTCAATCATTTATATGACTTAAAATTCATTTCATGATTTTTGCATGAGTTCTACGACCTGAGTTTCATTTCGCGACTTATACATAACTTCCATGACCGAGTGACACCATGATTTAGCTGCCCCTAACCGCCAGGCAATCACTGCTAGCCTTCGAGCCGTTAGGAGAAACCCACTTTCATACTCAAATTCTCAAGTCCATTTCCCGGACATTCCCTGATATTTTACATGAAAATGTAAAAAAAATTAGAAAACTTATCAATTTTACCCCAAATTTAAAAACAAAAACCATGTCTAAACAATTGGCTGATTCAAATTATCGCAATTTCCCTGACATTCCCTGTCAGTTTGACGAATTTTCACGAATTCCCTAACATTCCCTGACTTTCCAGAAAGTGGGAACTCTGCAAATTGCGCACAAAATAACGGATAAACATCATTTGAATAATCCCCCTGTCATCATTCGTACTCATTTGGATAACATCCTAAGATACGATGACATAATAAGCTTGCTCGAACGTTCCCAATGGAAAAAACGTCTTTTCTCTTCTTATTTATTCATTAACAAGTAATGCCAGCAGGGCTTATTGAGACGAAAAAAATCGCAATATCGAAAATCCAGCAGCGTCCAAAGGCCTGAGCAGAAGTAATGTACCTCAGAAAAAGCAGCATGAACAGGTTTATCGTCATTCTGCACTAACGATGAGATATTAATGAGAGAACTAATCAAGTCCTAAAATTTTATTCTGTGCGATCCCTTCGGTAATAGGATGCACTAGCTCGTTGGTTGTGCAAAATATAAAAGTTAACGAGGCATATAAGAGGCTGCGATTAGTCCATGAGCACAAAAGCGTCGCAGGACCGAGCTTTGGGATCTATTCATGTCTCATTCAATAAACCACTATTGTGGATTTAATTAAAAGTGATGCCAGGCATCATCTAGGTTTCCAAGATGCACCAGGTCGAAACCGGATATAGCAGACAGGCTCAAAGAGTGGGACATCTTAATTATATTCCAGCTAATTAATTAGGATAACAATAGGAATTGTGAACTGGTGTAATTCACCAATTTACCAGCCCGGATATTTTAACAATCGTGACTTTCGGCGTCATAAATTCGTACTGATTCACGTGTCAATAACTGACGCCAATTGGACAAAAATAATTTTCTCCCTGGAGCATCATGCTTTCAACGTTCCCATTAACTTAGAAAGTAACCGAGACAAATTATGTTAATAACTGCGCTTAAATTATACGAACCCAAATTGCGTAATATTAAACGTTACAGAAACTTTATAGAATTAAATATTCAATGCATACGAGATAGATGGGTGATAAAACTAGTCATAAAACTTGCATGTTTGTACGCGTTTAATAACCAGTATGATCATAAAGTCCAACCCTCATTACTAAAATTAATTTAAATTCTGTTTGGAGTTAAGAGGAACACATTTTGGAAAATGGTAGAAGAACTAAAGGTTTTATTTCATGAATTTGGCTCCATGTGAACTAAATACGAGAAATAAAAAAACATTTGTTATTCTACCTTTTTTTAAAATGTGGTTCTTGTCACTAAAACCTGCACACTTTAGTCACTAAAGTCAATAAAACATAGGAAACATTTCTGGAAACATTTAATGCTTTTTTCCTACAATATGTTTCCTTGCTAGAAATGTGGAAATCTGTTGCCATAAATTATGTTAATAGTAAAAGTTTAATAGGTCGGGACATGATTTACTAGATTTAAAAAAAATAATTTTTGGCAATGAGGGTGGGACTTTATGATCACTCTGAATGTTTTCGTGATATTGAAAATCTGATCTAAGAAACTACTAACTTCAAAAACATTTTACTGTACCACCAACTTAAGTTAAAATAATGGCACATTTTTGGGAGAATCACTGCAGAAAATGTCGAAATTGAAGCCCCCTAGAAATGAAATTTTAAATTTTCCTGATATGTCCACTTTTTAAAACAAATTTCCCTTACCACTAACCACTAAACTAGCACAAATAGGACATGTGCCAACGTCAGGAATGCTATATTTATTGCATACTTATCGGAGACAGAACAGAAAATTTCATAAGGAAACTGCAAATTTTGAATATAATTTTTAAATAAACAATTTCATTATTGACTTCCTCCACACCACAAAAGTACTTGCTTCAATTGCAAGCATAATTTTTTTTAGCGGCTAATGACTTGATCGCCTCGAAATAACTTCCCATGTTAACCCTGCATCACACACGTACATGTATATCAAACGCTGAACAACAATTTTCAGACTTTCGAACTTCAATTTGTATTGATCTTGTCATTCGTCGTCATTTGAACATGTTTCTCAAAACATTTTTCTGTGTTTACCATTTCAAGTTTATTTTGCATAAAAACATTTTCGAAGAAATTTCTCATAACGAACTGTAAATACGATGTATGTCAATATGACCGATGGCTGCATCTAAATGGAGCCAGCCCCTCGGGTTTTATATAATCCACTGTATTTCAGAGTTCAAGTTCGCATAGTTGAAATTATATAGAAACCAGCGTCGTATTCGCCGAATAAAATAAGGTCTCTTATTCATAATTTCAGCAAATAAGGGTCTAATGATCAACTCGTTAGTAAAGCTCCAGGGACCGGAATATCCTTCAGAGTGGATAAACAGCCATGCAAATGACATGAAAAAGACCAACGTCTGAACGAGTGCTTTTCTCCACAAATTAAAAACGAATCAATAAGACACCTACAGTACATGCATAAGTACTCAGGAATGCATGTGGGTCACATCGCAGGCTGATTTAATTATCTTTCGTGATACTAGTTTTTAATTAAAAACGGTGACATTGGTGGCATACAGTGATGAAATTAGAAATGCGGAGACGAGTTTCAGACTAGTCAGGCATACTGAATCTTATGCAATGTCTTAAAAAAATACTGACAATTTACCATTGCCAGGTGCATATTGCGACTGCTAATTTCTGCGTGCTTCCTGAAATAGAAATTCCCTGCGTTTTCCGTGTTTTTTATTGATTACAAGTGTGCCACGATTCTATTGAAAACAATATTTAGTATCCTATATTAATAATAAGGAAACGTCATAGGCGAAATGTTTGAAAACCAATCTCAAACGGCAGTTTTTAGTCAACATTACCGGACAAACATATTTCAATGATGGAATTTACAACATTTCTTTGAAAAACTACCAAAATGATGGATTTTAGGTATACATGTATTTGCCTTACCAGAGAGGAAATCACGGCCAGTAGTAAAAAACCATCTTTATGTCACTGATATTTCCTTAAAAAAATTTTTTGGAAATAATAATGAAAGTCATTTTTGAGGGATTTAAAAAAACAACTAGATCACAATAATGCAGTTCCAGATCATTTTGAAAATTTCAGCAATAATATTGACAGAAATTAACAACAAAGGCAACACTAATGGTAATTTAATTTTTTTAAAGCTAAATCATCAAATCACTTAATAACAAATGCTGAATTTTAGGACAATGGTAGAATTGATTATCAGTCCCAATCATTTCGGGCTGACTTCTCAGAATTATAATGAAATAACACAAAATACAATTTTGATACCGAAAAATTCCAGGGTTTCAATTCACACTACCCTGAATTTTCCAGGTTGCATATAAAATTTCCTGGCGTTTCCTGATTTTCCATGTTGTTTTTCACAATGAGCAGCTATGCTAGCAAATGAACATGGTTAAAAGTTAGGTAAAGTAAAACAAAATAGGCCTAAGTAGATTGTGCAAAGCACATAGTCTAATTCTCTCATTTCAATTATATCAAATATAATGAGCTAAGAACTTCATTTTAACTACAGTACATGTAAATTACTGCTCGGCAATTCACAGGTAAAAAAGCATTGGTGCCCTTGGATGGGTTACCAGCTGCGGGGGATGAAGCCAAGGCTACAACTCGTTTGAAAGCAGAGTTCACTTCTACACCTGAGCCAATATACGTCGTTGCTCCATCTAATTATCTAAGCACTTAGCTCAATTAGAACAGAGCAAATAATATAGGCGTACACCATGTGCATGTAGATCCCGACGAAGCCAGATTTGGGTGGCATAATTCACAAATTTCGTCATCTTTTCAATACTATAAAGTATTTTTGTCACTGAATTGGCAACTGCACATAAAGCGTCGGTCTATACTGCATGAAACCTTATGCACATTTTGCTAAGCTGTACAGGTGCTCTTCAAAAAACCTTGCCTTCTCGACACCCACAAGTTCTGGTTACTTGCAGCAGCATTCACAACATCTTAATCTTTCCATTTATTAAAGTAAACCTATTAATTTCCATTCGAATACTGCTAATTTTCTCATATATTTTTAATTAGAGGAAAACTGCTTAAAAAGTAGCATCTAAGAGTTTTAGCCACTTTAGGCAATTGCTTTAGTGACACAAGGGGAAGCTGCATAACGCTTTGTCATTCTCATTAATTATAAACAAGCACTGAAGCTTTGCCAAATTTAATTTATCAATCCATTTGCTAATGGATGCAAAAGCGTTATTTTCATAGCCGTAAATAGATTACTTAAAAGCTTCAACAAAATCACTAATAAGTGTAAGGCTATTTGTGTTCAATCAACTTTCATTTCCACCAAAGGTGTCCTTCGATACCCACCGATCACGATTGGTATTAAACAGCGAGAAGCGTTTAGCGCTTCTAAAATTTTAAATTGTATGATAAACGCTTGCACAAATTAGCCCATTTATAATTATATGCCAAGCACAGGAGCCTATATGGTTGTATAGGTCCCTACTGTAGTTACATACGAAGCAACTTGCATGTTGCTCAAGGAAAATCCATAGGGACAACAAAAACAAGTACAATAAAATTTAAACAAATTTTTCAGGATTTCTACACTTCACACTCAAGTAATTACTAAATGTAATCAAACACTCACGTTTGCTCCATTTGTCGCTCATCTTCCGCTTGTTTTATTCTCTTTTTCAGCAGTTGTGTTCTTGATGCTCTGTGCAGGTATTTCCGCTTCCCGGTACATTCGTATGTCCAATGTCCCCGCTCAAGGCACTTCTGACACTGCACATTTTCCATATTAGGTGTGCTATTGTATAAAAAGTGAAGAAAAATTAGTCAACACGAGGATAAATGTCGGGTTTTTATAACAGTGTGATTCAATTTCAGTGGATTTGGACATGTGATGGTTCCCTCAAACAGACGTTAAGTTAACTTAAACTAAAACCTTCCATAGACAAAGATGTACAAGATACCATGGGTCTCTGCTAGGACGTGGTGCACTGGCGCAAGGTGCCCCTTATAGATTCTCAAATCAAGTCAAGGTAGGTTAAACGTGTTTACATGCATGACTTTGAGTACATGTAGGCCTAAAGTGATTTTAAGTCTGCATGCAAACGCACTGTTTGATGATAAGATAAAGATTGGCTAGAAAGCAAATGATGGGATGATTGGGGAATTGTCCCTGCTTTTGCTTGGAGGACGAGTTTGTGGGTAAACCACTAAAATCACAATCAGAAAAGGTATGAAGTTGCACATGCATAGAGGTATGGAGTATAATCCATACTTCTATGAAATTGTACGTGACTAGAGGTATGGCGAATACTTGACAACTGTATGGAAATGTATTCATATAATGTTGTGGGTTATACTCCATACTTCTATACAAGTACAGCTCCATACCTTTGTGGAATAGGGCCCAGAGTGCAAGGCTAATACATGTGCCTTTTCTAACACTGCGACAACCTATCTAGATTGGATGCAGATTCTAGATTGCATCGAAGTTAACAGAACTCAAGATCGAACGATACAGTCGCCATTTACTTTTAGGGTAAACGTATCTCATGTATATACAGCATGCAAGCAACGCAAAAATAGCCGTAGCCTGCCAGATGACAGTTCCCTTTGCGAAAGTGTTCTGTAAATATTGGGTGGTAACACGTCCTAGATGTTTTCACCACGTTGAGGCCATCTCCACTACAACATCCAATCTAGATTCAGCATCCAACCACGATTGGATGTTGCAGTGGAGAAAGGATATTACGGTGTTACCAATCAGCCGACCTGCCCGGGTTTCTTGTTCGGCCTGTAACCTGTAGGTTTACTGTAATCCCACAGTTTCAGGCTTTTAGCTCACCAATGTTGCCATGACAATTTCAAGCTACACACAAATTGCGCCATTCTGAATCTCATTTGCA
The DNA here is from genome assembly GCA_034687865.1 of Kryphioiulus occultus. Taxonomy (NCBI): domain Eukaryota; kingdom Metazoa; phylum Arthropoda; class Diplopoda; order Julida; family Julidae; genus Kryphioiulus; species Kryphioiulus occultus. The sequence goes on along the minus strand of JAQGAF010001325.1, from coordinate 23,852 downwards.
TTTACATGTATAGCCATTGATGGCGCTGGCTACCAGTCTGAATTTCACTTGCATGTAAATCCATTTCACTTGTAATAAAACTACGGTTCCCATACACAATTTGCCGAGTGTCGTCATTTGATTACGAAACACAGTAATTTGAAACAAGATTTTCCCTATTTATTGGCAGGTTTTATAAAACTGTTTGGATTCGAAATCAAGGCAATAATGACCACCTACAGACAGAGTAGCCAAACACTCAGGCCGGTTTACCACGGCTAAAGCAAGACACCTGCTATTATACTTTAAAATTCGCACATTCCTGAATCTACACACCTTTTCTTGAAAGCGGCCATCTCACAGATTCACGTAAAAACCGATTAAAAACTAGAAATGAAATTTTTCCAATAGAATCTTGTAAACAGAACAACAAACCTCGCACGCGATTGTTTAAGAGAACAAACGGACAACGGCGCTTATGCTAAAAGTCTTTAGTTGAAAAACGGGTCAGTCGTAAAGTACCCGACAAAAGCTACACCTGGATTTCTATGTTTATAAACTTGGTAAATAATAATTAACACGAATTTGTGCAAATATAATCAAATTTATCAATTGGTATTTTAAGAGGTGAAACACAATGTGAAAAATGTCGACAAATTTATGAATGCAATTTGGGCCACATGCCCTCATTATCATACGTCCGTTGGACTTTTCGGAGCAACTTTGAAGGCTACCAAGATGGCGCCAGATCCATAGTCGAGTGGAGTTTGGCCTCGTGTGTGGCTCAACAAAAGCTCTCATTTGTTGGGGTCAAGCGGTGCAATCATGCTTTAGAGGTAACTTCCGACATCGCCTAATCATGTGGAAACTACTGAAAGCTTTACCGAAAAGTAAGTGTCATTTAAATTCCTCAAAAATCGAAATTTCCATACAGAGGCCTCGCCAACCTATTTGTTGTATTTCGCTGAAAATCACGTGGGCTACCCCTTTATTTGTACCAATTACGTCATTAACCTTGAATTTCAGATAGGGGAGCACGACACAGGTGTATTTATAACGTGGTTTTTAGTGGAAAAGTCGAATCAAATTTAAGGGTATATTGAGTCCTTTGCTAGCCATTTATTTAGGATTTTTTTCTTGCAATTCCCAGGAAGTCAAACATTGACTATCGAATAATTTGAAATAAATTATCTTGACTCTCCTATAGTCTGCATCAAAATCGTGCAAAAATCGTTCAATAAAATATTAAATAAGAAAGCGTAAGGGAATCTCCCCAATGCAGGCCCATGGGACAGTGTTTTTCATTTTTCTTACACTTCAAAACTGTTTCTCGTTCTCCAAAAATGAAACTAGTTTCATGACATTTGTTTATTTTATGACACATCAACATCTATGATCTATTTTTGGCATATAAACTTACTTGGAATTAATTTATTAAATGATTTGTAAATTTGCCTGTTCATAATGGATATCTTCACTCAGCCATCAATTGATTCAAAACCAAAACGTTGCATGTTTGGCCAACACCAATTACACTACATGTAAGTTAAAAATTCTACAGATTAAATTAAGTCAAGTTACTTAAGTTTGAGATTTAAATAATGAATCCTTTTCAGACCGTAATTTTTTTGCAATTTTGTCTTAGGCGAACTTTGCATGCCATGGATTCACGAAGACTGCGCTACGAACCTAGATTCATTAATCTCCTTTTTTTTTTTTAGTATAATGAGAAATTGTAACTTAACGTGTAATTCGTGTTAACCCACATTCAACATTTCAGCTTGGCGTCACAAGGCTTATAGTCCCCTAGGATCAAATCCTTGTCCCGATGAATCAGCAGACACTGAATCCGGTGCAAACGTCGGGGCTCCAGACTTCTACAATGCAGTATCTAATGAAGAGTTAGTTGAGATTTGTGAACATTTTATCAAGGTATCAAGACACCAATTAAATAGTTTCACTCATTATCGTGCTTTGGTATATTCATTGGTGCAGGGCATCATCTGTAAATTTCAACGATCAGCAACATGGCAATAATGCCAGTGGTGATGGACTTTCAAAGCCACCCAACAGGTGTTTATATCAGTGGTGGTTTAACAGGACTTTGCAAGTGCAAACGTCTCACCATGAATGTCCAGTGAGAAGCTTCATTGAAGCATTCTGTGTGGTAAGTTCCACATGCGACACTCAATAATTTCACTTGAAAATAAGTCGAAATTTATAAGATCTCACCCATGCTTACCTGTATTAAAGGGGGTCAATTCTCTGTTGGAGAAAAAGCGTGGACTTTCTGCCAGTTGCGGCAGACTCATTGAGCAGCATGTCAAGGAGAAACATCTAGGATTAAGCACATCATTAGTCCAGATCGCATTCACCAAGCACAGCTTCGGCATAAGACAGTCTGTTTTACCAAGCCATCATGTTCATGTTTCGTCAGAATCCTCCCTGTCTGATACATCACAAGCCTCAAGTATTAGTCAGTGCAGCGACAATAGTGATTCGACAGCATCTGCCTCAACATCTCAGGTTGTTATCCTTAATTGCCAATGTTTTCAAGATACGTTTCATATGTTTTAGGCCCTTATGTAATAATTTTAAATTCTCTGAAATATCCCCTATTTGGCAGAACAATTGTGGAGTAACCATTTTAATTTTTCTACACACTTAAAACTAAAAAATGTTTGCCCTTTAAAAAAATCGATTTTTAAATCCTCCTGACTATCTCAAATTTATGCTGATCTAATTTTCTCTCCAATTGTGTAACAGCAATCAGAAAATGACGAAACGTTAAATCAGCTGGAGGAAATCGCAGCTGAATACACTTCACACATACTTAACAAGAATGCTAAGCAGCTCGTAAAACAAAAATTTTACGGGCAAGCCTTAGCAATGTTTAACTCGGCAAGTGAGTTGGGTTCAGCCGAAGCCAAATACAACTTGGGAGTCTGCTACGAATCAGGCATAGGAAAAACACCAGACATAAATAAAGTAATGATGGATGTTTTATGAAATATATAAACATAGTTAATTTGTGTCACATTAATAACTAGACACACCTTCTCTTTCAAATCAGGCACTACGCTACTTCAACGAAGCAGCGAGCAAAGGTCACAACGGCGCCCATTATAATCTGGCAGTTTTTCACTTGGAGGGAAGAGGAGTCCCTGTAAATCAAGCGAAAGGAATTGAATACATGGAAAAAGCCAGTGAGGGTGGGATAAAGGAGGTTGGTACTTAACATTAAAATACACAAATTTCAATGTAGCAATGCAAACTTAACCTGCTATAAATATGATATTGTGCTAGGCCCACACATTTCTGGGTGTTCACTTTGGCCAACAAGGAGAGTATACAAAGGCAGTGCAGTTTTTTCAGAAAGCCGTCGATCAAAAAGTAAATTTCTTTACTTGTCTCCGTTGTCATAGTATACACTTTATTAAACCGATTTCTTGGGAACGTCGTTTAAAATGTCTTGATTTTAGGATCCTGAAGGTGAATATTATCTCGGGCTGTGTTACGAACACGGCATGGGAGTGGAAGAAAACGTTAAGAAAGCGATTGATCTCTATAAAAAAGCATCTGCAGCTGGAAATGCAGAGGCGTGCTACATGCTTGGTACTTATTACGACGAAGGATTGCGAGGTAATATATCCAGCTAAAATGCACTCAAAAATTGTTAGATTTTATATCCAAGATGCTTATATTCAGACTAATTTCAAATTTGCAGGTGTTCATAAAGACAAAAGCAGTGCATTAGACTTGTACAAGACAGCTGCATCTGCTGGGCATCTGCTCGCAATTGAACGCTTAAATTGGAGTTCTCAAGAGGATGAAGGTAAATTGCTTATTTGAAACATTTGATCACGTGTATACTGAATTTGTGAAAATAATTTTTAATTATTTATTTGCAGATGACTTCATCGTTTTCGAAGACAAAGACGAAGTTTCAAGTTCTTCGTTAACCAAATCTGCTGAATTGACATTAAGAACTACGAAATCATCCCCAGAATTGAGGAGTCTATATTATGATGTCAGCTCAAGCTATACCTCAAAATTGCCAAATAATTTACCCAATTTCGATTTTTCTGTTCAAATCAAACAATTCATTGAACAGTGGAATCGTGACATTGGTATGCCTGAAAAAACGTTGAATGACACCAAGGACCACAATTACAGTGGTCTATCGCAGAGCTTAACGAAGCTGTCTGCATTGGGTCAAGCCTCTTTGCTTTGGGACACAACCACTCCCAAATCTAGCTTAGTTTCAATGCGCTAATTTAGTGAATTAGAAACGCAAATATTTTAAGACTAATGTATATTTAGAGTTAAATCATCGACGCACGTAGAGCCCTACCATGTCCAGTTTTAGTTTTTCTTTTTTTTTGTATTAAATTTCAGTACTGCCAATATGTTCAATTATATTAGGCAACATTTAATTTTGCATCACGCTTTGCACAGAAGATACATCATGCCAATTTATAACATTAAGAAATACCGTGGGGTCAGCATAGTGCAGTAAAATTGAACATTTAAGGCCACATTGACTTCTTAGTTCTTCAAAGCTAGCTGTATTTGACTAACAATTATTTCATGTCAATTCCAAGTATTTGATTTTCCAAGCAGAATATCATTTGAATTTTTTAGTCTGCCACAACTATTTGTGGCAGCTTCATCTCTGTGATGTTCATCCTATCATCATACATGTATTCATCTTTTTTTTGTAAATATTTAAAAATAAAACAATTTAAGTTTTGCAATGCTAATAATTGGGCTTACTTTTTCATCTGCATTGTTTCAAAACATGTCTGCCATGTTTTCCTCCATGAATCTCTTATAAACGCTCATGAATTTGGCAATAAATGCCTCCAAGTGGTATATTGCTTTACTTCCAAGGTGAAGTCTGTGCTCGTAATTAGCTGCGATTTTGGTGATTTCGACCTTCAGTTCAGCGTCGCAATTTTTTATCATTTCCTTCAGTAAACCCTGCAATAGAAGTAAACTTCACCCTTTGTATCATGATGAATAGTGCAAGAATATGGAAGTTCCCTTACTTTAAATATGACATCAGGGGGAATGCAATGGCACAATAACTCGTAAAGGCGTGCCCTTACATCTAGCAAACTAAGGAAATTAAATTTCGTTACGATTAAATTTAACATTTTACAACATTTGCAAACATTTGAATAATTAGTGAAAATCCTACCGTTTCGGACTTTGTTCTGTGGCAATCATATTTGCAGTTTCTTTTACATAAACTTGCCAATCCGTTTCAGCAATTGTTTGATTTTGTGTAAATGGATATCTAAATTCAAGAAATTGTATAGGCTACATCAATAGTCCATCAAGTATAAATCAACCTTCTAAAATTGTCATAGTTGCTAGTTATAAGTCAGAAATGTTCACTAAATAATTTACTTGAAAGAAAACGTAAGATTAATGTTACTGAGATCATTTACATACTGCTGAACTTTACAAGCTTCACACATAAGGAGTGCTCGCCTCAGATTGCGATTGGATTTCTCTGCGATTCTATTTGCTAGTTCGATGGGGATCTCCAAACCTTCTTTTTTGCAGACATATTTTAATATTTTGGTTATCTAAAAAATATCAGAAACATTTCACGTCAATATGATCCAGTTACTCATGGTACATGGGATTGAACGGAAACCTTACCTCGTCTTGCTTAGGAGCAGACACACGAATGCCAAGACATCGACTTCTAATGGCAGGGATTACTCGACTGGTTGAATTACAGCAAAGAATCAATCGACAGGTGGTCACGTACTTTTCCATCGTGCGACGTAGAGCATGTTGCGCATCTTTTGTCAAACGGTCCACCTCATTCAGCACCACCACTTGAAAAGCACCAAAGAAACAAAATTGCTGTTAGAAAGGATTAATTTTACAACACCAATATTAATTTCGACTGAATGGATAAAAAGAATGTTTTCAAATCTGCCATTATCCTCTAAAACACCCGGGACGATTAATTGCATTTTATTATCCAAATACAACTTAGTTTGGGGAATGGGACAGCCATCAGATAACCAGCTTGTATCAGCTAAGACCAAAGTACCTTTAAAATTCTTCTGAGTGCCAGATTCAAGCTGATGCGTCTGCGCCATGTTTTTCAACAACTCTTGAATCACTACTCTGTCATAAAATCCCGCATCACTTCAAAATGCACAAAAGCGAATTAATTATTAATGTACACCAACCACAAACACCAACAAAAACTATGATGGCCGTACTGAACGTAACGCATTTTTTTAAAATTCAATTTGCATTCTACAGCGTTAAGATTTTTATGGTTAGTTATTATCTGCATTAGGAAATCAAACCTATTTTTCAAAATGATTGCCATCAATATGAACGACCTCACGCCATCTTGAAGCAAAAGCGATATGAATAGACGCATTTGCACAACAACATTAAAACATTGATGCTGTAGAAAATGATCGATGCATCAGTGGATGACGTTTCCTCATGGTTGTCATTTGTGAATTGGAATTAATGATAATCCCTCTTAGCATGAAAAATAGTTTTGTGTTCCTAATGAATGTAATAACTAACAGTCAAAATTCCAATGCTGTAGGATAAAAAAATCAATTTACAAATAAGTCGGAGGTGTACTAAGTTTATATTAGCAAGTAGATCTACCTAGGGTTGACCTCGACATGGTAATTGCTGGAAATGGTAACTATATCCACACGTTTTTTTGAAGGTGCTGTGAAGGTCTGATGGCTCATCTTCAGCCTCTCAGCCCCAGGGCCATAGAGCTCCCTGAGCAAACAAGCAATGCGAGTCTTCTTGCCTGCACCCGAAGGGCCATACACCAACAAATGCGGAAAATCCCCCGATTCCACCTGTTTGGAAGTGAATAATGAAACCAAAAGACTTTTACATCAATGTTCTCGGCTCACAAATATGCTTCATCTAACAACTTGAAGATAGAACATGAATATCAACTGGTAAGATGCACTTACGAGTTGTTTTAAATACTGCGCTTGTTCCTGGTGATAATCCAACTTCGCCAAATTGTTCGGACGATATTTATCAACCCACAAACTCATTTTAAAGGAAATAAAAGATACCTAACGGTCGAACTTCGTTAAAAAAAAGGGTACTATGGAACATTCGGCTCTGGCGGGAAACGAATGCAGCCAGTGTGACCAGAGAAAATCTAACATACCTGTACCCAGAACATATACCGTGTATTGTTTTTGAAAATTGTATTGTTCTATGAAAATTAAAATTGTGAACACATGTTGTTGAATGACTTACGTTCACCAGTTGCCCCATTATCAAAACGAGACATAATATTAAACTTATTTAGCCCAAAAATGAATTCGACTAAACGCATGACTGTCTGGCTACCCTTGAATTGCAGGGAGGGAAATTTGAATCACGACTCATCATAGTCGATTGCAAATTCTCTGTAAGAAGCAGACGAGGCACGACATTCTATTAATAGGAAAATATTGTATTGATTTTTGTGTACAACGAAGCATTTCATAAATATTCCACCGTTAGAACTTAAAAATTTGTCGATCATTGGCAACTCTTGATATCTTACAGCAGCCATAATAATATATATCACTTTGAGGAGTTATAATTCGCTAAAAATATGTTTGGCAGTTTAACAAGGGCGAAGTGCCTGCTATCACGTCTAATGCCCGCTATCAGAAGTTCTATGGTGAATCTCCTCTATGGATTCTAACGTTTGGCTTCTATGAAATAAAAATGGACAATAAAAAAGTGGTTCCCATTAATCGTATTAATCGTCAACCGCTTAAAGAATGTCCTCAACTTACGACTGAATATAACTTTTCCGCGAATTATTCCTCCCACCTTGTGAGACCGAGGTAGCCAAGCCAGAATTGCTGGTACGAGGCGCTGCACGGGGTGCTGATACTACGGTAGATGGTAAAGTAGGTCTGGTGAATTCTGAATGAGAGACTGCAGCTTCTTGTGTTCGGTGATACTCATAGGCTGATCTAACGAAGTGAGAAAAAAAATATTAATTTTTAAAATGAAGTCCTAAAGATCGCCACTAACAAAACAGACAAAATAATCAAAAGTCATGAAATTTCACTGCTAATGTATATTTTCTTGACAAATTTTAGTACATTTTAGAAATAGTAATTTGTTTCTTTGGTTAAAAGTGCCGATTTACAGCAAATGAAAAAAATAGCAAATTGTTTCTTTTGTAATAATGCTGATTTATAGAAAATAAACAAAAAAATCCCAATTAGCGAGTTATTGACATTTTTCATTTTTAGTAATTGCAAATTGTTTCCTTTGTAACAATGCGAAAAAAACAATAACAATAAGAAAAAAATCTCAGTTAGCTAGTTATTTAGCACATTTTTCACTACTAATACATGTATATATTTTCTTGTCAAAATATATTGTTATAGTCAGATTTGTTTTGCTGGTAATTTTTAATAATAGCAAATTGTTTCTTTTGTAAAAATGTTGAGTTAGCAAAAGTGAGTTGGCACGACTCAGGGCACAAGCACAAAGAGGGGGTTACAGCTATTCAGAAAAAATCAAATGATATATGTTATACCTGGAGTATGTGTCCAAAGGTGGGGAAGGTGTAGTGGCTCTATATGAAGCTTGCACAGCTGATGCGGCAACATTGCTTGGCGTTATTTCCGTTCGAGCCGAGGTGTTACCCGGCCATGAAGGGCGACTTCGACGTATCTCTTGGTTTAACCGTTCTCTATTATGATACATCCATAAAGAAAACCATACAATTACCATTCAATAACCCTGAATGTTTACACAATTGCGTCACATCTTGATGGATAAAAGACAAAACTGTCTACTAAAATGACCTTTCAAATTGTTCGTTAGTTAGTTGTCGTTTCAAGCGCTCCACTTCGATTTCGAGCTCGGTTACGCGATTCCTGTACCTAGTGGCGTTCTGCGTTTGTTCTTCCCTGGTAAATTTAGAAAAAGTCAAATAAGAAAGGATGTTGGAAAAAACCATGCATTTGAGCATGTACATGGACTCACAACTTGGCCTCGACTTTATCGAGTCTGTCTTTGAGCATGCGAAGTTCGTCGATTAAGTCACGATTTTCCAGTTGCGTGTGAAATTCTTTCTGCCTGTTGGTCGCCAGTAAGTGCTCCAGGCTTTCCATTTCTTGCTTCTGGGTTGCGAGTTGAGAAGACAGCGAATCCACGTGTTCCTGCTGCTCAAAAATGGTCATCTTCATCTAGAGGTAAGCGATAAGATTGATTTTACTATTACTCGTCATTAAACTAATCAAGTTCCTTTTTAATACTACATCGATCTTACTTTTTCAATCTCATGATCCTTGTTTCGAAGATCATCCGACAGATTATCTTTGTTGGAATCAAGTTTCACGCATAGTTCCCTGATAGCCAGTATGTCGCGTTGAAGATGATCTCGCTCCCGCTGGCATTCTTGAAGGCGAATCTCCGCATTGTTCAGATTTTGGTGCAAATCTAATATCTGAACGTCGCTTTCTCGTTGTCGAGCTAAATGCTGAGAGCAGCAGAACGTTCAAAATAAGTCAGTTCTTACGATTAAACCAAAAACGGTTCAGATTGCCGACTCACGTTTTCGATTTCGAGATTCAGTGCACCGAGAATGTCATGGGAATGTTTTAACTCTGTGTCCTTGGCAAGTAACTCCATTCGCGTGTTATTGGCTTCTGATTCCAGGTGCGATTTGTGCGATTCGAGGCTGGACGTAGCATTCGTGAGAGCCTGGTACTGTTCCAAAAGATCGGTTCTTTCTTGTTCCTTGTCTCGCAATAGTTCTTCCGCTCGCGAAACCTCAGCCACGTATTCCTGGATTTGTCTTTTAAGCTGGTCCTGGTCATCGCGTGCATTGTGCAGGTCATGTTCTAAGGCCTAAGAAATTTTAGTTTATAAATTCAAAATTTGAAAACTTGCATCTGTGTTGAGATTTACATTTTACTAAATCATTTAATATAGACATCAATTTACTGTAGAGGTAAATTTGTGATGTTTTCCGGCTACTCCTTACCTGGTTTTCTCGAGTCATAACCACCATATCGTCTTGCAAGTGACGAACCTGACGAAGAATTTCTTCCCGTGAACGCCCTGCTTCCTCCACTTCCCTTTTAGTAGTTTCCAGCTGTCTTTTCAAAGTTTTTATTTCCCTCTCCTTGTTTTGCAATTCATCCACAAATAGGCTAAAAGAATAGCAACACAATATTGATTTTTCCCTAATTTAAAGTATAAACCTATAAAATTGCACATTTATTTTACACACTGATTGCGAGAAACTTAACGAATGAGTTACATACTTTAGCCTAGATTCCAGATTTCCAGCTTCGAATTTCAGTTCAGAAACTTCCTTAGCCTTTAAAAAAAACTGGTTAGAATACACAGTTAATCATACGTGACAAACGAGTTTAACTAAGCCCTTCAACCTTTTTTGCCAATTCTAGATGCATCGCATCAAGTTTCTCAGTTTTATAATCAACTTCTGCTTGATAAGCATCTTTTTCTTTATCTATTGCCACCCTGGCATTGTGAAGGGACCTGATTTCATCGCTTTGTTGGTTAATTACTTGATTGAGTCCATCTAAATCAATATGCAAATATTATTAAAAGTTACAAAATTACAACGAGCAAGTGGATGAATGATAGTTTACCTATCTGCGCTTGAAGATCATGTATCCTTTTTTCCACCTGACCTTTCTCTGACACATTTTGTGTCAAAATTCGCTGAGAGTCCTTCAGAGTTTTATCTGCTTCTTGAGCCATTATTCTTCAATTTCAGAAAATGTTTTGTTGTCATCTTATAAAGTTACAATGTATACGCAATTTGTCATATTTGTTTTGGCTTACTGTAATCTGTTTGCATTGCTTCTTTCTTGCATCACTTCATTCTGAAGCGCTGCATTTTGGGTTTGAAGCGTTTGAAGTTGATCTTCCTTGGAGTTTAGAAGTGCATGGTAGGCGCTATTTTTTGATAACATGTCAGCACGTTCGGCATTGCCCTATAATGAAAACGGAAATTATGCCACACAAATAATCCAATATTTCTGAGATTATTTTCAAATTCCCCATATAGTGTAACACATTCGCTACAATTTGTATAACCAATCTATTGCCGAAATTTCCAAACTCTCCACAAACTATTCCAAGTTCAAAATTCCCTTGAAATTTACTGAACTTTTCGTACCATAAATTTTACATTTACAATATTGGAACTCTCAATACGTCTGATGACATACCGCTAACAACTGCCCTTCAAGATCTATGATTCTAGTCTCCAATCGTCTTCTTTCAGAAATCTGTGTCTCAGTTGCCAACTGTTTATATAAAATTGAAAGAAATTATTTTTCGCAAAAGTGTTGAAAAGCTGACAATTTTTAATAAGAAAAAAGTTACCTTTAATCGACTTTTATAATCGTCATTTTCTGTCCGTAGCCTTTGAAATTCTGCTTTAGCTACATCCCGTTCTCGCTGGGCCTGGTTGATAATCTCATCAGTAGTAGCCCTTCTAGGACCGGACATTTCTGCATTTTCCTTAAGCAGCTTCTGAACGAAATATTTATGAAAAACAAATGACAAATCCTAAAACCAGGATAATTCATTGATATATCTCGAAACCACAAACCTCTTTCTCATAAAGCTCCTTTAGCTTATCTCGATCTTGCGTAACAAGCTGCAAACTGGTATTTAACTAGTGAAAATAAAGGCTGCGATTATTTGCTGTGCAAATAAGTTTACATAGGAGAAGATAAGAGGGAGTTAATACTGACATCACCAATATGCTTCTCCAAAGAGTCCAATGTTCGGTTTAGCTCCTCCTTTTCTGCAATAACTTCTCGGATTTGATTATGCAGATCAACAATCTACAATAAAAAAACAGAATTAATTAAAATATATGACTAAAACAGGACTAAAACTACAGCTTGGATCTATAACACAATATGCTTTAACATTATTATAGAAATAGACTACAACAGAATATCTAGATGATCATATTACTTGATTGGATTCCAGATGTGATGAAACATTTGACGTCATTTCAGATTTTAATTTTAAGCACTCATTTTTGTAGAGATCTCGCTCCTCCTCCAACAGTTTAACCAAGGGATCAATCTTAAAATACAAAAAATAATAATTTTTTTAAAGCATGTATAATTAATAGATACAATTCAAACAAATATCTTCAGATCAGAATTTATAGATACCTGAAATCCTGAAAACTGATGCTTCCCAACAGGTGTGCTCGTAGAATGCTGGCTATTTGGTGCTTTGCCACCTACCTGCTGAGATGCATTTTCAGCTTGCTCCTTGTAATAATCACGCTGCCTTTCAATGGACTGGACAATCTGCTGACAATAAGTCACGAGGGAAGGATTTGCACCATGACCACCAGCGGTAAGAAACTTATTTAACTTTTCATGGAGCTCGTCATCTGGATTTCAATAACGAAATAGCAGATCTAAATAAATATCACCTAAACGGAAATGCCGATAAAGCATACATATCGTGAAAGCTGAACATTACACTGTGCTGTCATTTTGCGCAACCTCTCCTCAATTTCTGTGGTGGCTTTCTTCCAGTGCTCCGATGCTTCGGTTTGTACTTTTTGATTAGACTCGCAGTCAGCCAAGGCAGAGGCAAGCTTACGTTTACCTTCAACTAAAGAATCTCTTTCCTGTAAAATTGTAATACCAGCTATCAATTATTAAAAAGATGTTCCCATGCCACCTCCCATTTTTTTAAGATTTGAAACGTCAAGAGTCAACCGAGCTTGAAGATACACAAATAATTAGAGGGCATATCTTACAGTTTTCAGTTGGACATTATCTTTCTTTAGCCGGTCGACTTCTGAGTAAAGCTTGTCAACCTCCACCTAAAAAATTGGAGTATTGTAAAATTTCAGCAGACGTACACTGAAAATATGATTTCAATTTCCCATAAACACAATTCTTAAGTTCTACCTTGGCCTCGTTCATTTCTTTATCAGCCACCGAGACCAATTCGTCCTTTTGCTTCTTCAATGCTTGTGCAATTTTATCCACATCATTCAACTCCAGCTCGAGCTGTCTGTTTTGGCTCGTAAGATTCGATGTTTTGGCCACCACCTCACGACTGACATTAATAGCTTGCTTCAACTGCTTTTCCAAATCTTGGTTTATGCGCTTCAAATGCTCATTCTACATAAAAATGACAATTTTTACATGTAGCCTAAATTTGTGATGAACCGTCAAAAGTTGCTTTCAAATAAAGGCAACCAATTTCACAAAAATTATTTCTCATTTCACCAGCCATGAATGGCAAAGTTTGCATACTCAGTTAGGATCAATTATACTTTTTTCATATTTTTGAACATCAAATTCATGCAATTTCTCACCTCAAAATTGAGATGAGCCACTACATGATGGTCATTACAAGCATGAATGTTATCGATATGCAAGCCCTTGCAATGCGGAGTTTGAGTTTCCAAAAGACGCGCAAGTCTCTCGTTTTCATTGTTGGTAACATCCACCTTTAAAGCGTAAAATAATTATTATACACTGATATACCACATTTTAGCTGTACATGCCAAAGAGCTAGCAAACTTACTTTTTTCTTTAGACTATTTATTATCTCACTGCCTTGTTCACTGGTTAGCTTAACAGCATTCAACTCTGCTTGAAGTTGTGCAATCTGATCATGTGCAACTTGCAATAAGTCGATATATTGTGGATCGCGAGGTGGCTTCTTTAAATTTTCCACCTGCGCTGGCTTTGCTGTACTTGGAGGGACTAATGCATCGATTTCCAATCGTTGATGCCGAAATGGGATAGCTGGCTTCTTTGCTATATTATATAAAATTTGGAATTGATTACTTCCTGAAAAAATTGCATCGACAGCACATACAGAGTTTGACTCATTGATTTAACTACTCATAGTGCAGATTAATCAAATGCTAACTTATCAATTTCGACACACCTGAAGTTTGAATGACAGCTTGCAGATTCTTCTCCTGGTACTCTTGCAACCTGTCAGATTTGAGCCTAGATTCTTTCTCAATTTCTTGAATTTTAATATAATATTGGTTGTTGAGAAACTGAAGGTCAACATTTTGGTTTTCTACTGTGCGTAGCTTGGAGTTTATAGCTACAAATGAAAAATCATACCTGTTACATTCAAAACCAAAACATAGATTTAACACTATGCATTGTAATATATGCCCAAATGCAATCTCACCTTTCAAATCTTTGTCGCAGTCTTCCTTGATCTTTATAATTTGACGATGCAGATCGTTGTTCTCCTTTATCAACTTCCCATGATCTGAAGGACCACAACTACATGGACCTTTATAATGTGCATATTTCTAAACAGTTATAGAGGAAAAGCACAAATAGGCACACATTTTAAAAGATGACCATTTGGAAACTGCAGCAACTTATTAGATGGAAATTCTAGGAAGTCATGGACCCTTAGAATGTGCATACAGTCATGGAGGAAAGGCACAAATGTGTAAACATTTTAAGATGTACATATGGAAACTGTACAGATCATACCATGCGTACCTACACAACACCTTAGTAGATGATAATTCTAAGACAATTTGTAAATTGGTAATATGAGATGGGTCATACAAGGTTAAACCATAGCATGCTAATTATTCTTACCGGATCGCGATGAATACTCTTCAGATGGTCAGTCTGCTGTATTAGGTCAGTAAGTAATTTCTCGACTAATAATAAACTGTCCGCAGTGAAAGGCTGCCTGTAGCCAAGGTGATCCAAACGTCTACGAAGATTCAAATACCTTTGCTCCATAGCCGTCAGATTTGCGAAGTTTCTCCAAGAAAAAACGTACTTAAACTAACGAAACCTTCGTCAGAAAACAGTCTGCCCCATAAATTTTATGCGTAAACTCGGTATTTATTTCAATAATTGTTTAAATAGTGGATAAGTCCCGAAAATTAGGACTGACAGAACGAAAAACAAGAATCAATCGAGCCGCCATAATGGAAATCCCGCTAGCAGCAGTGACGTCATTCGTCGTCTGCTAGACAATTTGTCTGCTAGCTCAACAATTCAAATGAAACAAAAAATAAAATAAAAAAAATAACGAAAACGGAGAATTCGAGTGGAATATTTGCCATTTGGTGGCGGATTGCTTGAATATCCATAAAGTGAACGTGTACTTCATCCCTAAAACGAAAACATAAGACAATACAATTTTTACATACAATTCCCTTCATTATTGTTTTTATGAGCAAAAATTTCCATTTGGTTTCTATATCAAATTTGCAGACAAAATCTAAAAATTTGAAAAAGGGGGGTGTTCAGGTGAAAATCGCGAAAAACATAAAAAGTAAAAAAGGAATTTAGAATTTAACAAAATTTTAAGAAAATATGATCAACAATGATGGATTTTAGTCACACAATAAGCTTATTTTAAACAGAACCATTTTAGGGAATTTTTTTTGGCAAGAGTACGTTAAAATCTACAATTTAATAATCTTCCCACAGCTTTTGTAACAAAATTCCCTGACCTTCCCAGGTTTCCTATGTTGAAATTTTCCCCTGCCCTTTAGTCGCCCCATCAACCAATATAATTTAAAAAAAACCTTTTTGAATAGCCTATAATATTTCTAATCAATATGGCCAGTATAATTATGTAACATGAATACGCTATGCATTAGGAGTGCAGTGATGCTCCGAATTTATGTTACATTGGCAAATTTCGACATTGTTGTAACTAAACTAAGTAGAATGAACCGGTCTGTTAATTTGGGGCTTTCTTGCATTGGGCAATGGGCAACTTCGCCTAAAACATAGGTACACTTCATAATCGATATATCAAATACCTTCTGGATTGAAATTATAACTCAAAGTTAGAAAATCCTCTGACTTGTTGAAAACGTTTAAAAATTCCCCTGACTTTCCCAAATTTCCAGGTTCTGTGGGAACCCCGACTGGTATGTATGGTAAATTTTATGATTTTTCCCCTTCCAAACATTCTCTAGCACATCTTTCATAATTTTGCTGGAGTGCAGTTTTAATAATTTCTACAGTGTGGTTTATTGGATCATGATGCATGATGTTTAATTACTTTCCTTATGCTCACCCAAGGTCAAACAGTTTTGCAACTTCTACATCATTTAAATTGTTATGAATTCATCAGTTAACTTTGCTAGTAGGCCAATGAGGTAAACCATTGATACAGAAAGGAAGGATTAATATACGAACCAAAGTAGCCTCATTTCTGAGCCAGCGTAGATCGAGCGGGAGATCCATAGCTTTTCACTGGAGAAGCATACTCGGTTACATACTCCTGAAGAGAGATTCCGAGGCAGTTTGGACAGTTCTTTATGTCCATCAAATAGGTTGTTTTAGGATGGATTACACATACTCCCTTGATGCGACCAATCAGAGTATAGCCGCACATCTGGCAAATTATGCGCCTAGCAGGGCGGTTGCAAATGCATTTTTTCTAAGCGGAAAAATAAATACAATAAATATTATAATATGAAAATTAAAATGAAAGTGGAATTCTTAGCGTGACACGCTAATACTGTATTAATGAACATAAATAACAAAAATCGTGAAGGGAGGGTGAAATCTTTTGCAAAACTGAATTACAAATGATGGATTTTACTTCACATTTTAATTGGACCTAACAGCCTGATACAACCTAACTTACCTAAGCTTGATCCATATGCCATGCTAAATTGCTAATAACAATCATCAATAACATAGATTACAGTATATCCTCTATGGCCAAGCACGTGATACCTTTTTAGTTTTGGACCCCTTTCCGTTATTATGTCATGCAATATATCAGTTTACAGTATAGGCCCAGTACCGTTTAGTACAACTGCGTAACTTTTCACAGACAACTAAACTTGTCAATAAAGGATAGGCCTTGTTGAGACAGTTTCACATGTTGGATCCAGCAGCAATAGGCTTAGGCATTGCTTTATGTCAATTGATCAAATATTTTTGACTGATACACGTGCATTTCTTCATGCCGGCCTCATAGGTAACCCAGGCTAGGTTATGATCCCCAACGACAATTTCAATAAACAACTGGAAACATGAAATTTAATAATTGTTTATACAAATAGGCCTAACAGGAATTTCCAAAAGTGGCACACACGCATCGCTAAATGCACTAACATGGACCAATTTCACGACATGCCAATGGTTTATTTCGCAACTTACGGTCTCCATTTTTAGGATTTTTTCCGGACGCAGGTATCTCGGTGAAGCAACTGGGGTCATCTGGCAGATCGAGTGGTCAGTTCTGAAGCTTTGCTGAAATTTTAAACTTTGACCGCTATGAGCCGCTGGGATTGCCTACGCTATAGCCGTAGGGCAATTCGAAATACATACATGTACAAACATTCCGTGTGTCCTTCGGCCAAAGTCCGAGCCGAAAACGATCGTAAAATTACCCGTTTTTTACATGCTTGAAAAAAACCGAAACATCTGGACACTGATTCATCGACAACAATTACCAAGAATGTCAATTGATGCGGCAAAGTTAAAACGTCTTAGTAGCGCGATGGTTAGCCTATTGTAAGCAAGTGCACCGCAGATATTGAATTACCTCAAGAAGTCCCATGAGGCCCAAAATTCGGTCAAAATTTATCACACATGTGTGAAAGAATTAAAAGGCGGCTTATTTTTTGATATCTCCATATCGGTCCATTATAGGGAACGCTGCATGAAGATAACGAAAACTTGATGGTGTTCGGATAAGGGGCGTTCGAACCATTACTTCAAACCATCTTGCTGATGAACAATAGAGAGTGTGCGCTCCACGTAAAACGTGGACGTGACAAAAACGTGTGACGTCAGGTGCAGCATTGTAAATCAATGAGAGCAGATCTCGTGCCGTGGAGTAAATCTCCAAATAAATGGCGATAAATTGTTTGACGTGTACTACTGTTGATTTATTTTAAATTTTCATCGAGAATTTACCTGTAAAAGAGATTTCTTTGACATTAATTTGGAGCTATACATGCACCCAACATTTGGGGGTAAACTGCTACCTGCAGGACTCAGTAATTCAATATTTTTGGGTATAATGCGTGAACGTGAGTTTGCTCATTTTCACGTCGAAAACGCCGTTTTTGACCGTGAACGCGCGCGTGGATAATGTCACGTGATTTGCTCCCATTCATCAGCAATGCTAAAAAAGATTGGCTTCGTTTTACGTGGAGCGCAAACTCTAGCTCTATTGACGTATGTGAGGGGGGAAGGGTCGGACTTTTTATTTTGGGAATCAAGGCAAAAACTCCATGACCCTAATGCAAATTTTAGTTTTTTTTCCATGACTTCCATGAGCACAATCTCATTTCATCACTTTTCCATGACTTGCGCGACCGGTAGTCACTCTGATATATGACTGAAAAGACGGTGTTAAATTAATGTCTCCATTTTAAGTTCAAATGGCTGTACAACAGTATTATGTTCAAATGTTAAATTTGTTCAAAAGTTTGTTGAAAACTTTTATGTTCAAATTTTAAATTTGTTGAAAAGTTTTATGTTCAAATTGCTGTACAAAAGTTTGTTCTAACGTTACATTTATTCAACAGTACTATGTTCAAATGTTAAATTTGTTGAAAAGATGCTCAAGTATCTGTTCAAAGATTTTATGTTCAAATGTTTTTCAAATATTTGTTTAAAATAATTTGGTTTCATTAGGGTTCCATTGATGACGGGAATGTGTTTTTCATAAGCAAACTAAATTTTTACTCATAAGAAAAACAGCAGTTTCGGAAACCCCGGTCGCGAATCCAAAAATTTCGCCAATAAAGTTTCTCCAACCCACATTCCTCTTACTGTTGATGGCATTTACGTGAGTCCTCTCTGCCTTTCGCAACACCCTGTAACGCGCTGACGCAGTTGTCATTATTTGCCGCTAGATGGCGGCGCCAGTTAAGAGATTTGATGGCTTTCCAGCATTGGATTTCTCCAGAAGCTCGATGTTGAAAACCACCAGAAGCCACTTGATCGAGATTTCCGACGGGAAAACATTAATTTCCTCGCGGTGGCAATCACGAAGACATCGGACGACAGCAGGTACGTCTCCAGCGCTTTTACATTCGCTGGGAATTCACTTATATTCAACAGGAATTATTTCATCAAAATTTCGGAAAATGGAAGGGGGCTGGGTTCCAAAATCCCCAAATGTCATTAGGGATGCGAATGTGTGTCATCTATTGTATTGCGCGTAACCAGGGGCAATCCGTTGTCATTGGAAACCGGGGTGAGATGGAGATGCTGCGTTAGATATTTCGTATATGGGAGAAATTAAAATGCTAAATATAGCGAATCCCTATTGAGTAAATAAGCTCGGGCATTATCTGGAAAAAAATTGTTTGTCGAATATTGCCATTAATTGGGGAAACTAGTCTGCTGGCATAAATCTTGTTCAATTAAATTTGTAATTTTCATGCTACCTGTATCTATATGTGTCAAGGAAAAACTGAAAATCATGGGCGAACACGCCTTTGATTTGTAAATAAAAAATTAAGTTTTAATTACTGAAATCTAACCAGTCTAGCGATATTATTGCAACAAAAAAATTGATGTCTGCATTTTAAATCGCATTGGTTTTCCACATTCTTTGGTGTAATCAAATGGTAAACTAACAGTACTGCAAGCACCAATTCGTTTAACAGTCGATTTCTCTGTAGTTGTATTGGAGATAACGGCCAATTAGCCGAATAAATAATTAACTTTCACTCGAATATGCCTTTGATTTTAAAAAAAATTGTAAACAAATTAAGTTTTATTTACTGAAATCAAATCAGCATAGCGATATTATTGCAGAAAAAAACTGATAACTCTACATGTTAAATCGCATAGGTTTTCCATATTCTTTGGTATAATCAAATGGTAAACTAACAGTACTGCAAGCGCCAATTTCGTATTTCCCTGTAATGGTATCTGCTTGCTATAGATAACGACCAATTAGCCGAATGAATAATTATTCATTCGATAAATGCCTGGCAGAGACCCAAGCTCTAAATTTGGCTCAAGATGCCATTTCATAACGCTAACCAAGCAATTAATGGCTGTTAATTAATGTAATGCAATTAATGTTAATCAAAAGTAATGCACGGTTGAATTAACGTTCAATGCCAACGAACAATTTTCATGGTTATTATTAATATTACATGCATGTTTAGCTTCCCGATTAAGCTAAACGTACTTTGGTGATTTTCGCTTAAAACAAGTCATCCCTTCGTTATTATAATTTTAAAATATGTAATTTTAAAGTAGGAAATTTTCAACTACCCTGACTTTCCAGATTATCAAAACA
Source organism: Kryphioiulus occultus (assembly GCA_034687865.1). Classification (NCBI taxonomy): domain Eukaryota; kingdom Metazoa; phylum Arthropoda; class Diplopoda; order Julida; family Julidae; genus Kryphioiulus; species Kryphioiulus occultus. The sequence continues at coordinate 3,569 of JAQGAF010001325.1, read as the reverse complement.
AATTTCCCCGACTACATTGGCCATTGCAAATGCAAAAATATTACATATGCTAAAGCTAATGCGTGTTTTTAATGCTTATTTTATATCAACAGCAGATACATGTAAGGAATTAGCAATTTTGGACTATTTTTTTAATTGATAATTTCAGCATGAATTTCCCCCCTTTTTTGTGTTGACCAACACTTATCTACAGTGTATGTAAAATGTAACTTTCACTTGTTGAATTTCCTTGACTTTTTTAAAGTAAATCTATTTTCCCTGAGCTTTTTCAAAGTAAATCTATTTTCCCCGACGTTTTCAAAAGTAAATCTATTTTTCCTGACTTTTTCATAGTAAATCTATTTTCCCTGTCTTTTCCCTTCATTCCTTTTATTTGGCTTCATCCGGACAATATCGAAATCTGCCAAATTAAAATAAATCCCGAGCATCTGAATACTAAAGTGCATAATACTTTGATATTGTGTGAATTTAGCCTGCACATTCAATAATTATCATTCTAGTCGATGGCCAAATTGCTAGAAATTATTATTTATTCCAAGTGTTTATTCGTTAACAGGTGTTTGTTATGCTATTAAATGCAATTGAAGGATGATGAAGGCATCAAAACACGTAACAAACTCGTTCATTTTACTATTTTATAGTGCCTTTTCAACTGATTGCCTTTCCAGCTATCTGTGTGTAGTATAATATGGTCGTGATTCGTCCATGCAACGAAAACAAAATCCTTATATTTCAGTAAATGGGGCTACAACTAGAAATGTCAATATTTGCCAATGTGGTTATTGAACCCCTTGACGTGTTCCCATTGACGCACCGCATCGATACACAGTATAAACAAAAGCGTCGCAGTATACCAGGGATAAAAGCTTTCAGTTGCACGCCTGCATATATCAACACCCAAATTTTAAACACGAAATACACCGTGTCATTTACGCGCATGCGCACATTGCGAAGGATTAAGTGAGAACTGGCCTTTTAGTCGACCTAGATTAATGAACATGCCTGAGGATTTTCTCCAACTTGATCTAAATTAATCCGTCTTATGAATGATTTAAATCACTCGAGGATCCAGGGCGTCATTTATTTATGAAGGATAATGCGCGTGAAAGGTAGGCCTACATAATTCGTGATGCAGTACATAATTTTATAATAAATGGCGAAGTTAAAGATCAGGTCAACACCTTTGCCCATCGTGCATAAAACCTTTAATTTTATATTAAAGTTGCTTAAATAAATTACTTTAACTGGATGCACTTATGAGTATGCTTGCTGCTGCCCTGCACAGCATAGACACAATGAGAATGTGGGCTTCTCCTAATTGCTCGTAGGCTGGCAGTGATTGCCTGTGGTTAGGGGCTGGCAAAACCAAAATTACTTTTTTAGGTTTATTATATTCTAAACCACTTCAGGTTAGGATAAACACAAAAAAAAGACAAATGGTGAAAAAAAAAACACCACAAAAAACGACATTGCGACAGCTAGCACAGGTGTCATTCTTGCCTAGTAGACAAGTAGGGTTGAAAATATACATATTTTGTGCACATATGGAGCAGGGCATATGTCATAGTACATGTATATGCGAAAAATTTGAAATGGCACGAGCAAGTGGTGAATTCGCTCGAAAGCATTTTTCAAATTCGACGAGAATGTCTTTCAAATTTCGGAGAGAAAATCTTTTAAAGTTCAAAGAATTCTTAAACTTTTCGTGCTGATTTCTAAGACATAAGTAAACATTAATAATCGAATGTACCCCAGCGCCATCTTCACATTATTTTAACGCGCAGCAGCGTATACCACAACAAAATGGCAACTCAAGATACGTTCACTATATGGTTTGGAAACTGCTAAACATTTTAAAATTTTTTTGTTGAAAATAATCAACGAGACAATTTAAAAATATTATTTGAAGCCCTGTTTTGAACTAGCCAAGAAAGCTGAAAATGTAATTGACCCAGGAGCTACATGTAAGCAAAGTTCTCAGATTATTTAGCCTGCATCAGAAATTATACTCTGCATATTGAAGTTATACAGTTTAATTATTCGTTTACAAATATTTTTTTGTAATCATGGTTCCCACAGTTTTAGTAACATAAAATCCCCTGACTTTCCCAGGTTTCTAGGTTACATTTTTTGTTTTTCCCTGATCTTTACAGTTTTTCTACCCACCAATACATGTATAAAGTTAAAATTAACTGCCCTATATAAACGTGTATGGCCATTGACTATGGCGATAACTATTAAATTTGAATAATTATTTAATCTGAATTTTTAATTACATAATCGATATATGAAATACCTTCTGGATTGAGTTAGGAAATTCCGTGACTTTTTGAACACTTTTCAAAATTCCCCGGACTTTCCAGATTTTCCAGTCCCCCGACTTTCCCAAGTTTCACAGGATTCCCATTGTAGGTTATGTGCGAACCCTGCAAACAAGTCAAACACATCGACACACATCACAATCACCATTTTAAGTTTTTCTCCAAAAAGTTTAACCCTTGTAGTCTAACAGTTTTTTTTAATAATTTCTTAAATGACGGGTTATGAGGGTAGGACTTCACATTCACCCAGGACATACAAGATGTCCATGTAGCAGTTTGGCTTCCCTATTTTGGCGATACAGGTTGGGATTCAAGTTTGGTTTCTGACTCTGGAATCCGTGTGGACAGGACGACAGATCATATTTCGCTGGACTCTTAACTAGGCTGCTCGAGCCCCACAGGTTAATGTCGTTTTACTTATGCAGTTTCACGGTTTGGCAACCGTATTCCACCGAACGCCTTCTGAGCTTTGAAACAATATCAAAATTCATTATGCGGAAGCCATGTACCTTGTGAGTGTGTAGAGGGAGTTTGGGGATCTCCCCTCTTAGCACGTCTGCAAATTATTCATGATTCATTATTTTTATCGACTGAAACAAATCCCGTCTTAGCGAATGAACCGTGACATTCGTCACATGAGAAATCAGCGCGTACCTACTGGCGATTAGCGGGTGCGGACGTGCGTTATTGATTTCATAAGACGTCGACGATGGTAACAATACCTCTGTGCATAGCAGGATAACAATCGCACACGCCTGCCTGACTTCGTGGCTCTGCTGTACACGATACGCAATTGTTAACCGAATCCTTCGTAACAAAGGGACTGATGGCTAATGAGAGGGAACCCAGAGAAGTGAGTGAGCGGAGGGGTGATAATGACCCGCTGGGGGAGGGGATCGAATCGAATTCATTTTATTCGCCTGATAAAAGGGAAAGTTTATCTCGAAGAAGAAATCGGAGGGCTAAGGTGGACACCACTTACTTGTGAGAACCGACAAAAAAAAAACCGAAAATAACTCTGAAATCAATTTTCTCGTTCATGTTTTTATGCATTTTGGATTTCGAAGCAGGTTGGCAACTGCAAAATTACATATCGTATATCTACAGGGTGGCAAACAAAAATTCTAAGTACTACAAACAGTAAAAAAATCCTTAATATTCCTAAAAAGTCCTTAAGGGTGAGCGTTACACCTGGCCAAATGTTTTCGTGGAATTTGTCCATTTTTTCCGTTTTTGCGGTTATTTTTA